>JAJMAS010000037.1:0-66893 GCA_030565065.1 Pichia cephalocereana | reverse complement strand
AAATAAAAAAAAATCGCGGTTTTTAGCGTCTAAAATATGTAGTAGTAAGTAGGATAGTAAATTAATAGTGTGTATAGTTAAGTAAATTGTATATCAAATTACGTAATGATGTTTTGATAAGGAGAGCTTAGTTTTCCTAAATAGGAAGGCGTGGATTACCGCATTGGGAAGGGTCATAAAATGTACACAATCATTATATTATTTGGCGTTTTGGCTTGTAGTTTCCTAGTCAATGGGTATATGAAAAGGGTAAGCACAATGTATAAGATCAATTGAGCAATGTATCAACTGAAAATATACACTATTTGTAACCTATGCTAAAGATAAAGGGAATAGGTTTGTTATGAGGGCTGGTCTCAATAAAGGCAGGGAATAATAGAATACCACCTCGCGATTGCAAATTGAACATAATAACAATTCCTATTGATAAATTTATATAAGGAGAGGTTTCGGGACAAAAGTGGCGATTTCTGCTGTTTCGTCGAACCTTTTAAATTAACTTGTTTCTTTCTTTTACATTTTCGAAGAATAACAACTTTATTCAATTGAATAATTAATATACACAATGCATAGAACATACTCATTAAGAACAGCAAGAGCACCAACCGCTTCAGATTTACAAAATCCAATTCCAGTTCCAGTTTCATCAACTAAAACTCCAAGATTTTTCGGTCCAGGTGGTTTAGCTTCATCATTTAGAAGAACAACTGCAGGTTCATTTGGTCCAGATCTTTCAAGAAAATTAGCTCAATTAGTTAAAATGGAAAAAAATGTTATGAGAGCAATTGAAGTTTGTTCAAGAGAAAGAAGAGATGCTGCAAGACAATTATCTCTTTGGGGTGCAGATAATGAAGATGATGTCTCTGATATTACTGATAAATTAGGTGTTCTTATCTATGAAATTGGTGAATTAGAAGATCAATTTATTGATAGATATGATCAATATAGAATTACTATTAAATCTATTAGAGATATTGAAGGTTCAGTTCAACCATCAAGAGATCGTAAATATAAAGTTACTGATCAAATTGCATATCTTAAATATAAAGATCCTCAATCACCAAAAATTACTATCTTAGAACAAGAATTAGTTAGAGCGGAAGCTGAATCATTAGTTGCAGAAGCTCAATTATCAAATATTACAAGAGAAAAATTAAAGGCTTCATTCTCTTATCAATTTGATTCAATTAGAGAATATGCTGAAAAAGTCGCTCTTATTGCAGGTTATGGTAAAGCTTTATTAGAATTATTAGATGATTCTCCTGTTACACCTGGTGAAACTAGACCTTCATATGATGGTTATGAAGCTTCAAAACAAATTATTATTGATTGTGAAAATTCTTTAGCAAACTGGACTTTTGAAACTGCTGCTGTTAAACCAACTCTTTCATTTAAAGTTGGTGATTACGAAGATGGATTAGCTGATGATGTTAATGGTTTATCAGTTGAAGATCAAGAAGCTTGGAATGAAGAAGATGAAGAACATCATGCAGTTGCTGCTTAATTTTTTTCTCCTACTCAATTAACCATCCTTTTTTGTTGTCGAAAAAAATAACATTCATTCAATTCTTTACAATTTTGTTAATAAAAAATTAATAATACATTAGTTGTTTACTTTACTCCAATTCTACTTTACTGAAACATTTTATTGATTTTTTTATCGATTGTTATTATTTACCCACTATTTTATTTTACTTTATTTTATCTTAGCTTTCTCTTTGTATTCTTCATAAGAAATGTACTCTTATTGTTATAAATTAATAATATATAATTATCAGTATCAAATTCTCAAACAATTAAACAATTAAAGTAATTAACGTTCGATTGATTTAAATTTTCCAATGGATATGAATGTTTAAGGGTATTGGACAAATGGTTGTCTTGTCAAATTTGAATATTAAGTTCGCCTTTACTAATTCTTTATTATTGCTATCACTATCATTTGCAAACTCATCCTTCACACCATCTTCATTTTCATCATCAATATTTATAGTATCTTTTTTGGGTTGATCAAATTCAAGTCTTCTTGTAAGTAATTTTTCACATTTCCTCCAATGTTGAGTACCTAAATGATAATCATAACCAGTAGACCAATGCCTTATTTTAACAATTTCATCCCAACTTATAATTAATTGACATTTGCATGATTCATTACTTAGTGATAATTTTAATTTTTCATTTGATTTATTCTTACCCTTTTCATTACTATTATCATTACAAATTGAATAAATTTCATCCTCAGTTAATTTAAACAATATTGAAAATAATTTATCCTTTGTAGTTGGGTTATTATAAATATCATTAATATGTTTATTAGATATAAGAATTTTATTATATTTAGTCAATTTCAATGATACTTTATCATTAGAATCATTATTAATTGCAGGTGATAATAATAATGGATGTTTAACACGATTTTTCTCAATTTCAGCCCTATTAGCAAATGTCCTTACAGTTATAACATGGTTTCTCGTTACCTTAATATGAGATCGTCTGTATAATCCGGTTAGTATCTGTAAATAAAGAAGAGCGGTATATGATGATATATTACATACATTGGAGCCATTATTACTGTGATCCATTAACAAAGATATAATTAATGGTGATGGTTAATATGGTAATTTAAGTTTTTAATATAAGGTCAATTCCGAGGGGTTATTAGGCTATATATTACTGTAAGATTAAGTAACGGATGTGGTATCTTCTCTTCTTCTTGTAATTCTTTCATTGAATATATAATATCACCAAAATGCAACCATTTATACATCAATCAGGCAATGAATTTGCTATAAATCTTGCAGCAAAGGCTAAGGAAACAGGTGTTACCACAATGTTTAATGATGATCCACAAGTTTCAGTTGATAAATTTGATTTTTATAAAAAATATTCATTCTTTCACCCAGATACTAACAAGGATGATGCTAATGCATTTGCAACATTAGTTAGAGAATGTGTGCATTTCGAAGTTGAAACAGTTGCAAGTATGTTAACATTTGGATTAGATCTTAATTTAGTTTATCCACAAATTACACTTTCATATATTTACAGAAGTTGTCGTTCAATTTTAAGGGATAAATATAATAATACAGATGATGCATTTGCACAAGAGTTTGCAAGAGAGCTTGTTAGTCAAGTGTATGCATTTATCAAACCTAAACTTGACCTTCCTGCAATGTCATGGGAGGGTGTAGAAGCGAAAGTTATTTGAAACCATTGGGAATTTCAACGAAAAGTTTCTGAGCCATTACATACTTTCTTAGCTGTATGTTCTTTTGTAATTCTGTAAATATAATATAATAAATATAATATATCGATATAAGTATCAATAAGAATGGATGCTGGCGATGGATTTGCTCCTATAACTGCAATGTTTTATTCTGTTTTCCATCCAACTGAGGGAACAAAGGTAATTCATCAAGTTCCAAGTGGTGCAATTGTACCATCAATTAATGATGATAATAAAATAAATAATAGTTTACCTGATTCATCATCATTTGAACAACCACTATTTGATTTTGATATAATTAAAAATTATGTTATACCAAAACCTGGTTTATGCAATAAACTGATTACTTTAAAGATTGAAAATTATAGAGTACTTGGATTCCCTGTTAATATTTATGCACCACAATATGCTAGAAATTCATTTGGATTTAATTTTTGCTTTGTTTTCCCATATGAGAGTAATACAACTCCTTATGAGGGTAATATTAAAAGAATTGGTAAAATGTTTAGAGCATTAGAGGAACAGAGTCAACTTTTATCAAAATCTTTGAAAGATTCAACAGTTTATTTCCAAAACTCAGTTAAAGTTAATAATGATAGTATTGATAATGAGAAAGAAGATGAAAAGGAAAAAGGTAAAGATCTTTTATTTTCAAAGGATAATAAACAGTATTTAAAAATTGTTGATGACTGGGGTGATTCAAATAGACAATTATTAGTTGATAAACAAGCTCCCGGTTTAAATAAGAATTGGCAATCAAAAATTTCATCAATTGAATCATTAATTCAACAAATTTATCAAGATTTGAATAATTATTCAGAATGTATGATATCAATTGATGAATCAAATACTGTTGATTTAAAACTTTTTCCAATTTCTCCTCCACCGCCAAAAGTTCACCCTTATGATGTACCAATTGAATTAGTTAACTTAAATTTACTTATAGATCCATTATGGGATCCTACAATGTTGAAAATTATACCTTTCATAAATGGAATTAATTCAATTGCACAAATAAGTCAATTATCGGATGTTAATATGGATTTAACAAAACAATGTATTAGACATTTACTTCATTATAAATCAATTTCAATAATTGATATTTTCCAATTCTCCAATAGATATTTAGTATCATCATCAATTAGAGAATTTTTAAGTGATTCTAAAATGTATAGAGCATGCCAGGAATATGTTTTCAGTGCTAAAGGTGTTTTCGGTGATATTCCAGTTAAGAAAAGTGAAATTTTCAAAGATGCAGAAAATAATAAAAGTGAAGAAACCATTAATAAATCATTACCAAGATCATCCAATACAAAGCCTGAACTGCATACTGTTGATTCATCATCTTCAAGTACCCAATTTAAGAGAAACACTACAAAAATTGATAAAATTAAATTACCATCTAAAGTTACACTTTTCCAACTTTACAATGCATTAAATTCAAGTGAATCATTATCACAGTGGTGTATTGATAATGAGAAAGATTTGAAAAATATTGATATAAGGAAATTTATTACGTTTGGATTATGTAATGGAATCATAGCTAGAATCCATGTATATCCAGTGTTTAGAAATGATAGAAGTGTAGAAGATAATAAGGATAATGAGATGATACAAATGGTTAAGGACACTCAACACTTGGATTCACTGTGTACGAGGTTTCAAATGGGTAAAGATCAAATATTAGAGAAACTCGCGAAATTTGGCACTGTAGAGAGTGTAGAGCGTTAAGGCAGAGAGGAAGAGGACATTTTTCCAAGGAACGTTTTTTTTTTTCCCTTTGTTTACATTTACAACTGACTGGTTTCATATTGGATATATATATTTACTGGGTGAATTAGCAACAATGTTTAGACGACAGAGCAGTAGACGTGGTAGTTTGATGGGTGGGAATAATGGTAATACCAATACTGGCAGACTTTCCAATGTGTCTAATACTGCAACAATAAATGAAGATGTTAGTCTGTTTACGGAATCAATTAATGTGGTTGTACGATGTAGAGGAAGAGGTGTACGTGAAAATGAAATAAATAGTCCAAATGTTGTGTATACATCAACAGACAGACCAACAGAGGTTCAAATAAGTATATTGGATAATAATCATAATAATGAAAATAGCAACAATAATACCAATAATAATAATGATGATAAGAATTCCGATATTTCATCAACTAAATATAAAACTTATAAACTAGATCATGTTTATGGACCATCAGTTGATCAAATGACATTTTTTCAATCTGCTGCTGAAAATATTTGTGAAGATTTTATCAAAGGTTATAATTGTACAATTTTTGCATATGGTCAAACAAGTGCAGGTAAAACTTATACAATGTGCGGTAAAAATAATGGTACTTCATTAACACCTGAAAGTGGTATAATACCAAGATGTTTGAATAAATTATTTGAAGATTTGAGAAAGAAAAAGGATAAAGATAATGTAGATGACGAAATTATACTTAAGTGTTCATTCGTTGAGATTTATAATGAAATTTTGAGAGATTTATTAAGTGATGGTAGTAATGATAAATTACTTAAAATTTATGAAAAGGATAAAATTATAAAAATTAAATCATTAGAAGAATTTTATATCAAAGATTTTAATGAAGCAATGAAAGTATTTCATATGGGATTAAATAAGAGGAAAGTCGCATCAACTAAGATGAATGAAACTTCAAGTAGATCGCATACAATTTTTACTGTTTATTTAATGAAGAAGAAACATAATAATAAATCAGAATATCAATTTTCTAAAATAAATTTAGTTGATTTAGCAGGTTCTGAAAATATCAATAGATCTGGATCAATGAATCAAAGAGCCAAGGAAGCAGGCTCAATTAATCAAAGTTTACTTACATTGGGACGTGTTATCAATAGTTTAGTTGATGGATCTAATTTTATACCTTATAGAGAATCTAAATTAACAAGATTATTACAAGACTCATTAGGTGGTAAAACCAAGACAATGTTGATTGCTAATATATCACCAACATTAATTGACTTAAACTCAAGTATATCAACATTAGAATATGCATCAAAGGCTAAAAATATTAAAAATTCTTCCCAAATTGGTACAATTATAAATGAAGATTATTTATTAAATGAAGTAATTGAAGAGAATAGGAAACTAAAATTAGACTTAATGGCAACTAGGAAACGAGAAAATTGTATTATAATGGATGAAAATAATTATAAAGAAATGTATTTAATTCAAAAAAATCTAAGGGATGAAGTTGATGAGTTGAAGGGATTAAAGTTATCATTAATGAAACAATTAGAATTTCAAATTAATAAAATTAATATTGAAAAGGATAAAAATGATGAGTTAATTAATAATTTAACAATTTTGGAGAATAAAATAATTGAATTTAAAAATATAATAAATGAAAATGTGCAGAATGAAAAAATTTTAACACTTAAACTCGATAAATTAACTAATCAATTTAATGAAAAAATCATAAACATTAATCAACGACATCAAAATATTAAGAATATATTAAACAATAAAATAATGAATCAAATTGATTTATTAAATAATGAACTTAATACTGATAACGTTATAAGTATGAGAAGTTTAATAAGTCTAAAGGATGGAATGAATAAATTTGATGAATTAATTAAAGAAATTAATAATAAAAATGATGAATCAATTGAATCAATGAGTAGTATATTAACTTATATCAATAATTATAAGAGTAACAGTGAAATTGTTGAAACCCATTTAATGAATATCAATACCAAATTTGATGAAAAGATAAACAATGATTCTAAATTCCATGAATATCTTAACAATGAGTTGAAAGAGGATAGAAAAGAGGAGATTTTCAGTAGTTTGAATGATAATATTAAAGATGTCGTCGATAAGTTTAAGAAAGAGATGAATGAAAAAATCAGTTTATTAATGAATGAAAGTTTTAATGTTAACTACAAACAATTTTTAAAGTTTTATCAGGATAATATTCTCACTAAGGATAAAGAATGGGATAATGAGAATACTCAGAATATGAAAGAAATCAAGGAAATCCATGGATCTTTAAGCAATGTTATGAAATCAGGCCACGAAGAAGTTGATAATATTTTAGGAAATATACGAAATTCTGTAAAAGATAGTGTCTATGAAGTCAAGGATAAAGTAAATGAAGTGCGAGATAATCATGATATTGTTATTAAGAATATTGTAGAAGTGGAAGAGGAAATGAAAGTACATGAAGAATATACTGATGAGAAAATAGATAAATGCAAGAAAACTATTTCTGAACTTGGAAAAAATATTGGAACTATTCTTGAAAATAATATGGTTGAAGAAGAGGAAGAGGAACAGGAGGAGAACAATGATACTAAAAAAGTTTTAAAAATTGTTAACGATAATTCTAACAATATTATACGTACACCATTTGGTATTAAGAGGGAACGTAGTATGGAATCTATTTTAGTTAAACGTCAATGTAATGAATGAATAAACAATATGTATAGTAAGTGTAAGTGTAAGAGTATAAGAATAAGTAGTTATTAATTATTTACATAGTTGATTAAAATATTTAGATGAATAAATATTAAATAAAGTTTAGTTATAGATCTTTCTTATCAATTGAACTTTGTTCAGAGATACTTCTCCTAAACATTTCCAAAGAATTATTAGTACTAATACTTGCAACACCAGAACTTGATCTACGACGTTGTCTTCTTGCAATATTTGGTTCAACATGTTCTTTACCTAAAGTTTTAGCTAAAAGTGATAGAATATCAGTTAATGATAAAACTCCAACTAATTTACCAGTTGCATGAATATCTTCATCATTATAATAATGATTATGATGTGGACTATGATTATGTGAATGATTATGATTATGATGTTGATTATGGTTATGATTTTCATTTGAACTATTATTTGATTCAGGTTTAATTATCCATAATCTATGAGATTTTGTTGCAACTAATTTTGCAATTGCTCTACCTAATGAAGTTTTATTTGTAACATGAAATATTGGGAAAGAATCTTTACCATTTTCTAAACCTCTTGAATTTAATATAACTGAAATGAAATGTAAACAAGATTTATAAAGTAAATCTGATTTTGAAGAATTTGAAACTAATTTAACATCAGTTACACTTATATTACCTAAAAGATGATAATTTCTATCAATAACAGCTAATGAACTCATTTTTAAGTTATGCATTTTTAATAAAGCATCAATTAAATATTCATCACCAAAAATTGAAATTGGATTTGATGAACCAATATTAAGAGATTTTAAACTTGATGATAATAAAGGTTCCATTGAAGGGAAACGACGTGCATTATCCCATAAAAATTTTATTAATCTTCTTTGAGATAAAATACCTGATAATTTTTCACAATTATTTTCATTATCATTTTTCAAAATTGCAATTCTATGAACACCTGTACCTAAAATTTCTACAACTGTTGATAAAGTATCAGATTCAGTTAATTTGAAAAAAGGATTTTTATTGGTTAATTTTATAACAAAATCTACTGGAACTTGATTACCCATTTGAGCATTTTTAATTAATTTTGGTATATTTTCCTTTGGAGTATAATTTATATTTTTCAAATCATCAACTTTAATTTTATTTAAAACTAATAATAAATAAGTATTTAAATCAGTATAATCAAATGTGAGACATAAACCTTGGTTATTGTTGTTGTTATTAGATAAATCTTCAACTGGTAAAGAGGTTAAATTATTTTTAACTAAAACATCAAAAGCTTCTTCAACTGATAAATTTGAATTTATAATAATTAATTTATTTTTTTCAATTAAATCAGATAAAGGTATATTTTGCCATTCTAATGCAACATTATTAAGAGATGGAGGATTTGTCATTGAAATTGATGAAGATATTGAAGTATTTCTTGATAATTGAGGGGATAAAGGTAGTAATGAAGATGAGTCATTAGAATTATTGTTTTGATGATTATTATTTTGATTATTATTATTATTTTGATTATCATTAATTGAATTTGATAAAACTGAAGAAATTGAAGAAGTTGTTGGAGATTGAGGGAAAGCAATTGAAATTGAATGAGGGGTATTTGAAATTGATTGAGAAGTTGGTGAAAGGTTATTAATATTATTATTATTATCAGATAAATTTGAAGAAATATCAAGATTTGAAATATTTTCAAGTGGATTATCTAAAAGGGGAGGTGAAGATAACATTTCAACAATTGAAGTTTGTCTTGCAGATTGAGAAGGTGAACAGGGGGCTCTCATTGAAGGAGACATTGGATACTTACTTGAAGGCATTATTTAATTTAAAGAGGATATATGATAAGAGGATATGATAATATCTAGTATTAATCAATCAATAATATACGAACTATACGATGCAATGTAATAAATATAATCAATTGATAATCTATAAAATAATTTTCTAATTAATTTTTTTATGTGACCATATTTTTTTACTTATTATATTATTGCTAATTTATTATTATTATTATGGGGGAGGAAGGGAATGGATTACTGGAAAGAGGTCTATGGGTCGGTAATGGTTTATTCAGCACATGCTTATGTAATATATGTTTACGTAATAAACATTACATAATCACATAAATAAATAATAATTCCGTAAACGCATTAACAATAAAATAAATTTTAATTAGACCCCCATTCCTTAGATCCTATTAAATTTAATCGGATAAATCGGAACCATTAAAGGGTCTTTTTTTCAATTTAGAATTTCCATTTATTATTAATATTATTATTAATAATATTTCAATTATAGGCGGCATTTCTAATATCCGCATCCTTTCATATAATTCCTATAATTCCTATAGGTAATATACTCATTATTACTATTATCTACCCTTTATTTCCCCATTTAATCTATGGCCGTACGAAATGAACCCTTGTTATTTTACTTATTTCTTTTATTATTGTATTTTATTGTTTTTTATTGTATTATCTCATAGATTTCTCTATTTAATATTTAATATCCTATATATCCCCATTTCAATTCCTTTTTTTTAATATATCCTTCTGATTATACCCCCACTTTCATCATATATTATATTCATTTCATTTATTTTTAATAAATAATGTCTTTCTCTAATAACACTCATTCATCAATAATGTCTTTACAGAACTATCATTTAACAAATCAAAACTTATTTTATCAAAATTCAATAAATACTTCAGTACTTCCACCATTATCCGCCAATATAGGCGCGTCTATCAACAATTACAATGTTAATATGAATATCAACATGAATATGAATATGAATATGAATACTTCAAATCAAGTTAATAATTCACTTAATAATTCACCTAATAATTCAATATCATCAACTTCATCATCATCAGTATCATCAAATTCACAATCTGATTCTTCTTCATTACCTTCATTATCTTCAACTTCTTCATCTTCTTCTTTACCAAGTCTAGGTTCTGTATTATCGCGTATAAATTCATCTCATCCATTACCTTTACCATTGTTAAAAAATTCATCAACATCATCATCATCATCCGTATCCGCTTCATCTTCAAAATCAAAATCATCAACCCCACCAACAAATACAACTCCAATACGGAAATATCAATGTAAATTATGTGATAAAAAATTTACAACTTCAGGTCATTTAGCAAGACATAATAGAATTCATACAGGTATTAAAAATCATAAATGTCCATTTGAAGGTTGTAATTCACGTTTTTCTCGTCAAGATAATTGTATGCAACATTATAAAACTCATTTAAAAATTAAGAATAAAGATAAAGATAAATTATCAAAAAAATCAAAGAAAGATATATAACATAAATGTCTTTTTAAACAAATTCTTATATCATTATATTATTATACTTATACCCATTTCTATTTTTATTTAATCCCCTTATACTTATGTTATTGTAATTACGAATGAAACTTATATAATTAAAATCATTAAAATCAAAATTAAAAATCATTGAAAACGATTAAATCATGCCATTGAAACAGTGAAATTACTATTAAAAGCTATACGACTTGAAAATCGCGTTACTTTTTCTTCGGAAATTTGCCATTTCTTTTGATTTTTCAAATTTACTTTAAAAATTAAACCGTTTATCCACCTTTAATCCTCTCGTATAACTGTTGGAAACTATTATTACTCCTTCATTTGACAAGAAAAAATTATAATCATCATAAACAAAAAAACAACAAAATGTCAGTATTAAATCCATCATTACCCGTTAGAGAACAAATGGAAGCACTTATTCGTGCAAAACAATTAGAAATTTGTAAAGGTTTAGAAACTTTAGATACAAAAAAATTTAAAGCAGATGAATGGACTAGAGGTAATAATGGTGGTGGTGGTAAATCAATGGTTTTACAAGATGGTGATACTTTTGAAAAAGCGGGTGTTAATATTTCAGTCGTTCATGGTCCCCTGCCTCATGGTGCAATTGAAAAAATGAAAAATGATCATAAAGATATTAAAGTTGATCAAAATGGTGAAGTTACATTCTTTGCCTGTGGTTTAAGTATGGTTATTCATCCAATTAATCCTCATGCTCCAACAATGCATCTAAATTATAGATATTTTGAAATTTTAAATAATGATGGTTCAGTTCAAACTTGGTGGTTTGGTGGTGGTGCAGATTTAACACCTTCTTACCTTTATATTGAAGATGCAAAACATTTCCATAAATTACATAAAGATGCATTAGATCCATTCGGTTTAGAACTTTATCCAGAATTTAAAATTTGGTGTGATAATTATTTTAAAATTGCTCATAGAAATGAAACAAGAGGTGTTGGTGGTATTTTTTATGATGATTTTAATAAAATTGAACCACAAAAATGTTTAGAAATGTCAGAATCTTGTCTTAATGCAATGTTACCTTCTTATTTACCATTAATTGCAAAACGTAAAGATATGCCATTTACTGAAGAAGAAAAAGAATGGCAACAAATTAGAAGAGGTAGATATGTTGAATTTAATTTAGTTTATGATAGAGGTACTAAATTTGGTTTACAAACTCCAAACTCAAGAATTGAAAGTATTTTAATGTCAATGCCAAAAACTGCTACTTGGTTATATAATCATGAACCTGAGGAAGGTTCAAGAGAGGCAGAATTATTAAAAGTTACTAGAAATCCAATTAATTGGGTGTAATAATAATATATATATATATATATCATGTATTTATGTAAGTAATTTGTAATGAACGTTAATTTTAATGAATTTTAGAAATGGAGATAGAAATGGAGATGGTTACGTAAAGTGAAAAAATATTCAAATCAACAGAAAGCATAACTTCATGTTTCTACAGGGTGACTGTTGTTTTCTTATACTTCTTGAACAACGGATATCATCATGTCACGTTCACGTGCTAATACTATAGAAGCCAATTCTCCAATATCCATGGAGATGGTAGTTGAAGATGAAAATGAAATTTATGTTAACGATAATGATAATGATAGTAATGATATTGTTATTGTTGAGAAACCAAAATCTTTGATTAAAAAACTATACATTCATTATCTAAATCTTAATACAATAATTATTTCAATTATTTTATGGTATATATTATCAATGACAATATCAGTTTATAATAGATGGATGTTCTCAACTGAAAAATTAAATTTTAAATACCCAATTATAATAACTTCATTTCATCAATTATTACTTACATTCCTCTCAATAATTTCATTAATACTATTCCCAAAGTTTAGATTAAATACAAATAATGATAATAATAGTACAATTGAAAAAATCAATTATATAATACCCTTTAGAGAATATGTTTCTAAAATATTACCATGTTCAATTGCATCAGCTGGTGATATTGGTTTAGGTAATACATCATTTAGATTCATTACATTATCACTTTATACAATGGTTAAAACATCATCATTAATTTTCGTTTTATTATGGGGGGTTTTCTTTAAACTTGAGAAATTAACATTTAAAATTTTTTTAATTGTTATTGTAATGATTGGTGGAGTTTCAATGATGATTTATGGACAAAATGATAATCATAGTGAAATAATCAAATCAACAAATTTTGTATTTATTGGAATTTTATTAGTTTTAATATCATCATGTATGTCAGGTTTAAGATGGGCATTAACACAAATAATGTTAAAACGTAATAAACACACAAAGAATCCAATTTTAACAATGCTTTATGTTTCACCCGGTATGTTTATATTTTTATTAATTGTTGGTATAATAGTTGAAGGATTTAAAAATTTTCTTAATGCAGATATTTGGTTAAATAAAGGTACATTAATTACAATTATTTTAATAATTATACCAGGTGTTTTAGCATTTTTAATGACAATTGCAGAATATACATTATTACAAAATGCATCATTACTTACATTATCAATTGCAGGTATTTTTAAAGAATTATTAACGATTTTTGTTTCGTGGGTTATATTCGATGATAAATTAAGTTTATTAAATATAATTGGATTAATTATAACATTTAGTGATATTATTTGTTATAATATTTACAGATATAATGAAAATGAGAATTTAATAAAGAATAATCAATTAGATAAAGTTGATAATGAATTTGTTGATATTGAAATGGATAATGTTTTGTATAGTAAGTAGATAGATAAATAGATAGATAGTTACGTAATCAGAGCTTATCAGATAATAATTACCTAAAAGAGTAGGTCTTCGCGATTTTATTATTGACTTAAAATTATTCGTCGAAATTATAATAATATTATCTAAGTTTCAGTTAGATCGATAAGTAAGGAAGTTTCTGGGTACAAACAATCAGTGGAGAATTTTATTTTAAATTATAATAATTAATGGCGAAAAAGGGTAATTTAGATTATACATATGGGGAGACAACTAATAAGGTTGTAAATGAAATTACTAATGATGAAAATGATGATAATTCAGATGATTTAGTCATAGGAAGCAGAAAAAGCTCATTAATAAAGACTCAAAAAAAGAAAGAAGAAGAAATTGAGAGAAGAAATAGAATAAGGGCTAAAGTTAAGAAAAGTAAGTATTTTGGATATGAGGAAATACTTGAAAAAGATGAAAATGAAGGAGAAGAGGGTAATGAAGAAGGATTTGAGGTATTTGATGAAAGTAAATGGAATAAATTTATTGGATTTATAACAGTTAGAATAATTTCACCATTATTACTAATACTTCATGCATTAACAGTTGGATTAGTTTTATGGTTAGTATATCAATTTGATTTTAGTGATAAAGGAGTATTATCCAAAAGTAATGCAATGCCATGGATAATGGGTACATTATCACTCAATGTATTTCTAGTCCATTATGTCAGCAAGTCAATTTTCAAAGATACTTACTATAAGAGACGTCCTGTCCCATTATAGACTGATTAAATTTAGTGTGGGGATAGCACACTTTGACTTTAGATATATTCTTAGATGTATACGTCATGATTACATATTGCTTAGGGACTGTATCCTTATCTACACTGTATATTTCCTCAATATTCTTTTATCTTAATATATTTTATTGTAGACTATGTATCTATGTATCTATCTGAAAGGGTACCCAACCCTATCCGGTCACAATATGTAACAGTTTTTATACGCTACTCCGAAGTATTTAAATAGGTGTATCTTTCCACTATTGTCCTACTTCTACAGTTTATATACCTTCATATAATAAATTCTTCTCTCCTTTATTCTTTATCTTATCTTATCTTATCTTATCTATAGACAAACAAAAACTAAAAATGATGAAAACTACTACTACTACCACAACAACTGCAACTGATAAGGAAATCACCCAAACTACCACCACTTCTTATTTGAATAATGATAGAATTGATGAATTAATTCCAATTCCTAAACGTACTGATATCTCATGTTTATCATTAACTGATCAACTTATAAGTCAATATCCAAGTACTTGTTCTTTCAATAATGTATTTAATAGCAATAGTAATATACATAATTCTTTAATTCCAAGATCTAGTGGTGCATTAACTGATTTTAATTCATTATCTAAAATGATGATTAATAGCAATAATAATACCGATAAACCACAATTAATTAACCATAATAGAATTGCGTCATATGTCTTTGCATTTGATATTGATGGTGTTTTAGTTAGAGGTCCAAATACTCTCAATGAAGGTGTTAAAGCAATAAAATATTTAGAAGGTAATAATCCTTATAATATTAAAGTACCTTATATATTTGTAACAAATGGAGGTGGTAAACATGAATCTTTAAGAGCTGAAGATTTAAGTAATAGATTAGAAACTAAAATTGTTGAAGAACAAATTATTCAAGGTCATACTCCAATGAAGGAATTAAGTAATGAATATGATAATGTTTTGGTTATTGGAGGTGTTGGTGATAATGTTAAAAAGATTGCAAAATCTTATGGTTTTAAAAATGTTTTCACTTCAACTGATATTATGAGATGGAATCCATCAGTTACACCTTATTATGAATTAACTGAAGATGATTTAAAACACTATATTAATGATGAAGTTTATGATTTTAGTAAAATTAAAATTGATGCAATTTTAGTTTTCGCAGATTCAAGAAATTGGGCAGCAGATCAACAAATTATACTTGAATTATTAATGTCAGATAATGGTTATATGGGTACAATTTCAAAGGATAATTTTAATAATGGTCCAAGTATTTATTTTGCACATTCTGATTTTGTTTGGTCAACTAATTATAATTTAGTTAGATATGGTATGGGTGCATTACAAGTTTCAATTGCTGCATTATATAAAGAACATACTGGTAAGGAAATGAAAGTTATTAGATTTGGTAAACCTCAAAAGGCAACATTTGAATATGCAAATAAAGTTATGAAATGTTGGAGAAAAAATGTTTTAGATAATCATTTTGAAGAAATGTCAAGCATTAATAATGATGATGATAGAGATGATTCAATGAATGATATTTTCTCAAATAATGGATCAGAATATAAATATGCTAATAACAATACCAATACTAATACTAATACTAGTATAAGTGAATCAGATGAAGATGATTTTAATAATAATGATAATGATGATGAAGGTGAATCTAGTAATAGTTTAACATTTGAAGGATTGAAAAGAATGAAATTAAATCCAATTGTTGAAAAAGTTTTACCACCACCATCAACTGTTTATTTTATTGGTGATACACCAGAATCTGATATTAGATTTGCAAATTCTCATGATGAATCATGGTTTTCAATTTTAGTTAATACAGGTGTTTATCAAAAGGGTACAGAACCAAAATATAAACCAAAACATCATTGTGAAAATGTTTTAGAAGCTGTTAAATTTGCAGTTGAAAGGGAACATGCTAAAGAATGTGAAGAATGGAATAGAGATTCAATGTTCTAATGCTGTTATACCCTTTTTCTAATAAAAATTCATACAAATACGCATAAATGCATAATAATGGATATATACATGTGTATACATTATGTAAAAAAACTTTTTTATACCTTGCTTTTTTATAAAAAATACCATATTTAAATGACAATAAAATGACAATATTAATATTAGCAGTGAATAAACAAATGTGAATTAAAATAAATAAAGTTGAAAATAATGTAAAACCTTGACTACCGTTCTTTAATTAAACTAGCCGACCCTTAAAATTGACGAAAAACTGTTGAAAATAGCTCTTAGGGTAGCAAGCTATTAATCGCCAATAAAATTAATTTTCTTAAGAACGAGGTTTAAAGTCTTATTTTCCTTTAACCTCTATTCATCTTTCTTATTTACCCAATTCGAGAAACTTGTCGAAACTGGGGCCCTCATTAATTTTCCTTTAACTTAATTTTCCACTGCATCAACTATTCGTGATCTACCTATATGAGTTTACGCATAGAATAAAAATTTTTTCATATAAATTAATAATCCAAGATTACGTAACACTAACAAACTCGGTAATATACTCGGTATATTCTCCGTTCTCAGATAAATTGAATTGTCCGTCAATAGATTTCCTCCCTTAATCCCCCCTATTCCCACTTCCGGTTCCGGTCAAATTATTAATGATTAACCCGTATTTTGATGAATTGTTCATGAGCTTGAATTACTAAGTGTCAAACTTTTACAAATTTAGTATTACATTCCATTGATCATACATTAAAAAAATGATAGATCCATCTATTAAACCTAATCGGACACCGATGATTATATGTTTAGGTTAAAGTTGGTTCTGCCACCCTTAGGGGTTTAATGTAACCTATATAATGTTACTTACAATATATTAATATTTAATTTAAGATTCAAAAAATAAGGTAATAGAGTTAGTTTAAAACACTCAAGTAAAACCGTCCAAGTCTGTAATGGCAGTATAGATCCTATATGATACAGTATCAAATAAATATCCTGTTTTAATTGTAGAGATTTGTAATATTTTCAATCACTTTAATGGCTCAATGTGCAAAAACAATAAATCATCAAATTAAAATAATTATCAATTTAGCAATATCTCTAAATTTGCTGCATAGAAGCTCTCGCATGATCCCATTAATTTTTTTTTAATTCTTTATTTAATAACACAGTTTAATACAGATCACATTGTATTGTCTTTTTTAAATTATTACTATTATCAATCTATTATGTACAAGAATTATAAGTAACAAGGCATCCCCGTTTTTTTCCTAAATAAATCCTTGATGTGTAAAATTTTGATAAATTGATAACTTAACTGATAATAACTATATCAATTAATCTGATCTTATCAATTAAAAGGTTTGGAATACCTTTAAATATAAGTTAAAATTGGTATTTCCCCTTAATTGCTACCGGAGCAACCCATCTACTATAAATTATACACAAAATTGTGCAAATTAAACGTTAATAAGCGATTAATACAACTTCTCTTTTATACCTTTCTCGTTAATTTAACAATCTCCATTTTCCACCTTGTTGCCATTTCGTATAAAAGTTTCAAAATTCAATTGTGACAAAAAAATCTCTAAGATATATAAATATCATCAAATATACGTCTACTCAATTACTTAAAACTTAGTTAACTCATTTATATATATTCTTGGAAAAATAGGAAGTTGGGGTTCATTTTTTTCAAATTAAATTAGCTCAATAAAGTTTAGATCAAGGAAAGAAGTTAACTGCAATATCTTATCAATATTACTGTTTCAAATTCTTGATAACCGTTTCATACAAAAATTACATCCAGCCATTCATTCATTTATTTACTCACCTATTAGCTATTAAATTCAATCATTTATCTATACACTCATTATTATCGACTTTAGATTCATATACATCAAATGTCGAAACGTAAAGAAACTACTGATACTAATGATACTAAAGATACTAATAAAAAATCTGAAAAATCTACATCTCCCACTAAAACAAAAAATAGTACTGGTAATGCCGATAAAAAGCCACATCAAAGAAAAAGAGCATTTAGTAAAAGAAGTAAATCTGGTTGTTTAACATGTCGTGAAAGAAGAATCAAATGTGATGAATGCAAACCAGTTTGTAAAAATTGTGTTAAATCTAGAAGATCTTGTATTTATCCAAATCCAAATTTGAAAAAGCAACAAAAATCAAATAGTAATAATTATTATAATAATAATAATGATATTTATAGTAATTACAATGCTTACCCAAAAAACTCACCTATAAGTTCAAATAATTCTAGTTCTAAATCATCAGTTTCCCATTCACATCAATATTATTATGAAAATGTTAATAACCATAACAATAATCAAACTTATCAATATGGACCACAAAATAATTTACTTTCTTATCAACAATATAGTATGATACCAATTTATCATAATCAACACCCATTTATAGATCCAAATACAAATTTCAAAACTAATACAAATCCAAATATAAGTCCAAATATAAGTCCGAATCCGAATATAAGTACAAATGCAAATCCAAACTCAAATGGTGTACCTGGACCTATACCTATACCTAAACATTCACATTCACATTCAAATTCAAGTTATAGTATCAACATAAATACAAATCCAAATTTAAATCCAAATATAAATACCAATCCAACTTTATCATACATTGATTCAAATGCTCAACAGTATTATCAAACTGATCCCAATTTAACTTATCCTATAAATCCATCAAGTAATGACTCATCAATACATCAACAATCACAATATTATTCACAATATTCAGATTTTTCATATAGTGGGTATCCATCAAGTATACCACCACCATCATCAACTTCATCATATCAATCATACACACCAATATATAATTCACCAAAACAATTTTCATATAATCCACCGATAATTCCAAATAATAATAACTTACCCATTTATCATCATCAAATGAATAAATCACCAAATCAAACCCCAATTCATTCCCCCAATCACTCACCAATTCATTCACCCGTTAAATCATCTAATGGACCCCCCATACAAATAGTTGGTACCAAGCCATTTCCTAACCTTGAAACAAAGCCAAATTCTTAAAGTTTCATTATAGTCTGCAACCTTATTACTAATTTAATACATATGATACACTTAATATACAATTTAACACATTTCACATATAAATTACAGAGATTGCTTTGTTACATTACGTTCAATTACGAAATTCACACGTTATGTGATTTTATCATATAGATCTTTTGCTTTTCACTCTTATAAATACACATTAAAACTTTTTATACTCTATATTTTATATATCCTTTTTTGCTTCTTAGCTTTTTAATGTTTTCTCTTTTTAAAATTAATAGACATGATAGACAATCAATATAATTAAATAACTCAAAAATTAGTCGAAATTGAAAAATTGGTAGCAATCAACCTAAAAGTAAATTGCCAAACACGCACCACTTGCATGAAGCAGCCATTATTATCATCGGTTAACAAATTGAATTTTTGCTCACTGCTTGCCGATGGTTGGTCTCTCCCGGAGATGAATTTCCGCTGAGGGATGGGTGAATTTGATGATTTAGGTTACTATATCATTGAAGTAGTAGTTTCCTGATAAATATAAAGGGTAGATATTGAGATTTTATTTACAATGAAATTATTTATAATATTAGCCCTGATCAATGAAATTAATTCGTTAAAGATAAGAGGTGTCCCTGATAAATATGCAGAGAATTATAAACCTGATGAAAATGGATTCTGGAGATGTTTAAGTAACCCTGAAATTAAACTATCAGTTGATAAAATTAACGATAACTATTGTGATTGCCCTGATGGTTCCGATGAACCAGGTACAAATGCCTGTGATAATGGTTTATTCTATTGTGAAAATATTGGATTTGAATCAAATTTTATACCAAGTTATAAGGTAAATGACGGAATTTGTGATTATGATGTATGTTGTGATGGTAGTGATGAAATTGATGGGTTATGTGAAAATAAATGTGTTGAAATGAAAAGAAATCATGATAAATTTGTCAAAGTGTTTAATGAGAGAGTTAGTAAGGGGTTGAAATTGAAGGGTGATATATTACAGAGGTCAATTAATGAAAGAAATCGATTAGATAATGAAATTCAGAGGAATAATGATAAATTACGGAAATTAGAGGAAAATATTAAATTGTTAAATATTGAAAAGAACAAATTGAATGAAAATGAAAAACTTATATTGGACAAGTTTGATATTATTGAAAATGATGTTGATTCATTATCATCAAGTTTCCTAAATTCACTAAATAAAATGAATACTTATGTTTCCAAATTAGAAGATTTGGAAAATATTTTACAAAAAATGACAATAGAATATAATCATAATTTCAACGACCCTGCTGTTAAAGATGCAGCTGAAAGTTATTTGAATTTTGCAGCTTCTATTGATGATAATGATACAGAAAATACTGTCAATAGGGTTAACATATCTGAAATTATAAGTAGTATTAACAAAGAATTGATAAAGACAAAAACCGGTTTGAACAACATAAAGGAAGAACTGATTCAATCTACAAAGGATGAAAAGAAGAAGGACAATATTGAAAGAAGTCATACTGCCTGGGATGTAATCTTTCATACTGTGTTAGGATATTTTAAAACTGTTGATACGTTGGAAACCATTGAAACACTATCCGATGTTGAAATAGATAGCAAAATTAATAAATTGAATAAAGATATTAAAAATCTAAAGACAAAAATCCGCCAATCTGAGATTGAAGTAAATAAAAAGTTTGGTCCTGATGATATACTTAGATCGATGAATGAATGTTATACCAAAACCATGGGCAAATTTGAATACAAATTCTGTCCAAATTCAAAGATTGAACAAATTGAAAATGATGGCAGAACAATGAAAATTGGATTTTTCAATGATGTTGAAGTTATCGATAATTTAGGTAAATTTAGTATTAATTTCAAAAAGGGTGAAAGATGTTGGGATGGTCCAATTAGAGAGGCAGTAGCTGAACTAATTTGTGATGTTAAAACTGAAATTTTATCAGTAACTGAACCACAAAAATGTATGTATCATTTCAAAATTTCATCACCAATTGCATGTTTTGAATCAGATTTATTATAATAAGAGAGATTATTTAGATTACAATTATTTAAAGATATTTATTTAATATATACCATAACTGATGTAATATCATCGGGTTTACCACCAATATAATCTTGACCTGCTAATTCAGTTAATTTTTGTGAGAATGCACTCTTGAAATTTGTATTTAAACTTAAAACAGTTGTTTGTTGAACTAAAACTTTATTTAAACCACCCAAAGTTTCAGATAAATTAACTTCATCATTTGCTTTATCATTAAGATATAATTCGATATCATCAGGGAAAATATTATCAATCATACCATCAGTTGTGAAAATTACTATATCACCTGATTCTAGACTGAAAGAATAATTATCAGATTCATTTGGTTCATTCATTAGATATTTTGAACTCCTCTTTTTGGCATCCTCCAAAAATTTTTCAGGTATAATTGATAATTGATAAGGTGCATTAAAATAATAAATTTGTTCATTTGATTGTTTAACACATTTATATTTTAAAGTATCTTTATCTTTACGGAAAACTCCGAACCATGAATCACCTAAATTTAGAGCATTCAAATTACCCGATTTACCATCAATTATACCAAAACAAATAGTTGTTGAACCAACTTTAACATTACCTTCAGATTTAACTAAATCAAATGCATCATTTAAAATGTTTAAAGGTTTTTGATTTGGATTATTTAAGTATAGGTAAGTTATTTTATTTGCTAATTCTCTACTAATTGCACTTGAATCAAAACCTTGTTCTGACCAACCACCAACACCATCTAATACACCAATAATTATACCAATTTCAGTATATGCTAAAATATAATTATCTTCACCAGTTGGAGATTCAAATACATTATTTGCATTTAGCAGTTTAAAATTTTGTACAAATTCACCTTCATCATAAACACCATCATCATTTGATACATTTTTTTGTAATCTATCCTTTGGAGAATAAGCAACTGATACAGTATATTGTAAAGTTGAATCAATAAATCTTTTAGTAAATTGTTCACCATTTTTAAAACTACGAAATCTTCTAAATGCTTCATCAGTTGATGATGAGGTAAATTTCCTAAATGTAATTAATGAATTAATTGAATTGAAATTAAATTTTTGTTTATCATTTATTAAATTGTTATTATTTGATTGATATGAAATATTTACTTTAGTTCTATGTTTATTTCTATTTGAATGGAAATTAGCCCTTTGAGAGAAGGTATATTTTATTCTTAATTTTACAGCATTATGATCTGATAATAAAGTTTTATTGATTATCTTCTGAGATATTGAAACTATTCTTGATGAATGTGAATACATTGTTGCTATAAATGAATTTGATGTGATGGACAGGTTTTTTTTAAATGAAGTGATATATTATTGGAATAAAATTTCTTTTTGTAGTATAATGTTGATATAAGTGTAGAGTAGAAAAGAAACAAATGTGATTGTAAAATTAAAATATACTCAGTTCAATTGTCTTTATTATCAATTTATGCAATGAATTACGGAAGATACGGCAGTGATACAGTACAGAAATCAAAAGAAAGTGTAAATTAATCAAGTCCTGTCACTTTACACAGTGGAAGAGGTAGAAAAAAACAAATTTCGAGGAATCATGTTAGAATTAAGGTGGAGTAAAGTATAAATTGTAATAGGATTTAAAGATTATATTGTATTACAGTCTATATATTATATTGGAAGTATATATGATACAATAACTATATCAATAAAGTGAATATGAATATGTATATATGTATTTTGTAAGAATATGAAAATATGAAAATATGGAAATAAATAAATAATTTAAAATAAATAAATCAATTATATTAATCAATCAATTAAATTAATTTTCTAAACCAGCAATTGCAGATTCAATAGCTTTTGCAAAATCTAAATCTGGGTTTTCTAAATCGAATGAAGCTGATGATTCAACCTTTGGTGGATTTAATTTCTTATATTCTGCCTTAGCTTGTGCAATTAAGTTAAGTTTCTTTTGATATTCTGCTTCTTCCTTCTTCTTTGCAGCTTCACTCTTTAATGAAAGATCATGAGAGAAACCATAGAAAACACCAGCAATTAATGCACCGTATCTAAAGACCTATAATAAAATTGTAGTTAGTATTTATTCTATATCATTTCTTCTTTCATCAAATCTTTGATCTCCTAATTGGATCATTCTCTTAATTAAATTTTCTTATAAAAGAAACAAATTCCAATGCAATACATACGTTTAAAGTGGAAGACATGTTGATTGTTCAATGAAACAAATAAATATCAAACTTTATAATAGAAGTTGTGGAAACCATCCAATTGGGAAACCATTTTAATTTTTCATGAATTTTTCGCTTCTCTGAGAGGATTCCGCTTCCTTTAGCTTTCTATTTGCTGTTTGTGTGGGTCAATTGATCAAGGGTGTTACTATTTTTTGCACTTATTGTATGGTATATTGTAGCTGTATATACTACACACACTTATTAACACAACATAAATTACACACTCATAAGAGATGTTACTGTAAATTCAGTTATCTTTAGTTGAAATTTCTAATTATGCATACACAATGCTACATAACCAAATAACTTCCCAATAAGGAAATATAATTACGTAATACTGTCTCTATTCATGAATCAGAGTTTCTAACTGATCTTAAGACGAAGTTCTTAATACGATCCTTCTCTGCACGAATCTTCTCTTGTTCATGAGCAAGGTTGACTGCAATTTTGGTATTATCTGGAATTGAAAGACTTTTAGCTTGAATTTTTTTACCAGATCTAGCTAAAAATGTGAATTTCATTGAGTTATTTTGACTGTTGCTACCATTATTATTATCACTATCATTATCATTAGTAGCTGAAAATGTGGAAAGACCATCTTCCTCTTCTTGTTCCTTTCCTAAATTATAAAGGATTGATTCAGGTGTACCAAGTTTTTCACTTAATGTGCCCTTCTTTAATTGCATTGTAGTATTATTTTGTAAACTCTCCTTCATTATCTTACGGTATTCCATCTCTAATTCAGCTTCTCTAAATGCTTCATTTCTTTCCTTTTCACTTTGTACTTCTTCCTCCTCATCATCAAAGTCTGCATCATCATCAGAAACAACAACATGTTTTCCTTCTACTAATTCTTCGCCTTCACCATTACCAATGATACTATCTTCATCAGTATCATTTTCTTCACTACTATCGTCATCACTATCATCGTCATCACTATCACTGTCACTATCACTATCGCTTTCATCACTATCACTATCACTACCAACTTTAAGTCCAATGATCTTATTAACATCATCATCATCAAGATCACCAGTTAATTCGCTGATTTCATCATCTTCATCATCATCCTCGACGTCATCGTTATCAGCATTTTCAGTGGCAATTTCTTGTTTACCATCATTAGAACCTACTTGTGATGTTTTTGCATTGATAGTATTTCCTTCGTTTCCTTTAAATTCACTTTGAAGTTGAATTATAGCATCTTCATATGATTCTGCCTTAGCAAATTTCACACCGTTTGGTAAATCAAGTTCATTCAAATGTCTAAACATATCTGCTAATTTATTTGAAACATCTATAGTTAATGGATGTTCCTTAGTATAGATATAATAATTAAAAAATCTCATAAATTTAATAAAAGGATTTAGTTGATGTTGAACATGTTGTGCGTAAACTCTTGATAAAATTTCACTAATCATTTTAATTCTAAAAAAATCATCAAACCCATCAGCTTCACAATATGAATCTCTACTTGGATAATTATTTTCATGACCATAACAAACAATTTTATAAAGCATTGGAATAAGGTATGTTCTTGGAATAACCTTAAGATTGATGAGTTCAATGAAGTAAATAACTTCAGATAATCTTTTTCTTAGTGATTGATAATCATTATATTCTAACCCGATTGTTATATCTTCAATCAATTGATCAACAACAACAGTTTTCAATGATTTATTGCAATTTAATGTGATATTTCTTAAAACAGCTGCCAGAAATTTAATATCAATATAATTCATTTCACCTGGATTGGAAAATAGAATTTCTATTCTCTTGTAGATAATTTTATTATTCCAATCTGCACATTTGATAATATTAGAAATTAATGGAAATTTTTTCAAATTAAGTTGTGTCTTTACCATATAATTAAGAAATTTCTCTTCCTTTAGTAATTTTACTGTATTTTGTGATTTAACCTTTGGTGGATTCAACGATAGAAGGAAAAGTTTAACTGCATATTTATCAGTATGTGAGAATTTTTTAGTTTTATATAGTTGTTTCAACAAATCAATCATTTCCTTTGTGTGATCTTTATATTGCTCATCATACAATAGACATTTTGAACATCCTTCAAACATTAAAGATAACAAATCAATGTTATTATTGACTTCAATATTCAAAACCAACAATCTAATTTTATGGAAAATAACATGAATAGGTATCATTTTAAATTTAATTAATTCACTGAAAATAATAATATCCTTTTCTGCAACACTATCATGACGAATTTGAAATCTAAAACTTTTATCTAATCTTGTAATTAAATCTTCAATACATTTATCAAAATAAACAGCATTGATTTTCAAAAATCTAGCAATATTCTTAAATTTAGAAACTTCCCTTAATTCAATAATATATTTACTTAATCTATTTCTTGAGGCTTTGTTACTTAACCCCCACTCCCAAAAATCAACAACTATATCATCAATATCTTTAGCAGTTTCAGCTTCACCTAATCTTAACATAATATCAGCAATTTTGTTACCTTTACCATCACTTGCTATGACTTTAGAATTCATACTTTCAATTGCTTCCTGTGACACTAATGATTCAATTGTTGGAATATCTTCATAAAACTTTTTGACATCTTCGTTTTCCCAAATTTGATTGACATTTGAATCAATTGCTGATTTTGTAACTAATGTAACTTTGGAAGATTCCTCTGCTGATTTATCGATTTCATATTTAGGTAAATCAATACCAACAATTGGACAAGCAAATTCACAAAAAGTATTGAACTCTTTTAATATTTCCTCAATTTCTTCAGCTTCATTTTCCATATTAGTGACAACTTTACCAATCTTAATTGCAATTATATTTGCAGTTGATTTAATTTTATGAATAGACTTGTAGTCCTTTTCAGCAGTTTTAACAGCATTTGTAACATATGATTTAAATAATTTTCTCAAAAACACTGATATACTTTCCTCATATTTGGGATTAAGTTTCAAATCACTTTCATATAACATGAAACTGAATCTTTTCAAGAATGATGTCATTATAGGTAATGTTATACCAGAGTTGAATTCGTAACTCATAATTTCTTTCATAATTGGGATTATAATAGGTATATCATCTTTACCAGCAATTTTCAATTTTTTCAAATAAGGTGGTAACTCATCTTCAGGCATATCATTCATATTTCTGAAAATACCATTCAGATAAAATTCCATTGCCAATTTTAATAGATTTCTTAATTTAACCATTACTTCTTTTTCTTCTTTCTTTACAAGTCTATCTTTTGGATGAACAAAACTATGTACAAAATACAATTCAACAAATGGTGTGAAAGATGTTGTAAAACGTTGATGTAATGCTGAAACAACTTCCACTGTTGATTGAACATCAGCATTTTTGACTTTAGTTAATGATTCACATAAGGCTGCTGAAATTTCATTGATATATTTCTCTAATGAAGTTGTTTGAATTGCATCAATAAATTGTTTTTCACTTTCCTTTGTAATACCTGATCTGATCTTTTTAATAAATGCAGTATTCTTCTTCAAACTTGAATCGAGTTTACCCTTTAATTTAAAAACATTTTCCTCTCCATTCCATGCTCTAGTATTAAGATCAGAAAGTTCTTCTCTTCTTATTTCACTTTCATTACTAACCGACATTCTATATTCCTAAAATATCTGCGCCATACACATGTATGCCTATAATATAATTGCCTTTACACTTGGAAGTTATGACTGGGAAACCGAGATTGATGTCAGCTGGAAAGAAAATTTCAGTATTATTGAAAACTTGCACAATGCCAACTGCGACTTCAACGATTAAATAATTATTAGGTAAGCGTGTCACTATTAAGGTGCCTTCTGTGCTAAGAAAACTTTTGTCACATTTCGATATGGAAATAGGGTAGGATAAGTCTGATATATGCCGAACTGATATAATGGTGTTAATACGAAGGTTTCTTTTTTTCAAATCAAAAAGCTCTTTTAGAACAAGTAGTAAGAGTGAAATAGTTTTCATTTTAAAGTTTCTATACAACTAAAAATTTGGTTAGTAACTAAATTACTTCAACAGGAAATTCAAAGGTAGAACGTGATCTTTTGGTGGTAATAGAGAATTTAATTTTGTATAATCTTGCAAACATACATGTTTGAAATGATGGTACTAAAGCAAATGGATTAGCTGAAATAAAGTCCATATTGAATTTGAATTGAATTTCACCAGTGTATCTATAAGAACTTGTTTTTTCACAATAAATCCATTTATCAGTTAAATCAATTGTCTCATTTGCAAATGTATTATGCATAACAAATTCAATATACTTAGTACTAGCTAATCCTTTTAATGTTTCAAATACGGTTTTAGGCACTCTTGATTCATATGCCTTCATCATATCACAGATTTTATTATAATATAAAACAAACTTATCAAATTTAGTTTTGATGGCTTTTGGATCATTAAGTAAAAATGATTTGTCGATATTGAATGGTAACTTATAAATTGAACTGAAATCAACACCAATTAGATCCGGTTTTATTGTAATTGATGTTGGCAACTTAGAAGATTTGGTCTTGGGATGAAACTCAAGATTAACAATTAAGGAGAATATTGGATTGTTGCTTGAAGAATAAATTGAACTATCGAGAGATTTGGTTAATAATTTTGGCAAAAAGCTTTGAATCTTTGTTGATTTATCCAACGAAATATGCATATTCATAACACCATCAATTTTTGAAAATAAATCTTTTTTGAACTCAACAGAGTTTTCAGATGAATAATCATTACACTTCAATTTTTCATTGGAGTAAGTTGGGATTTGATCAGATGAGCCAGAGAGTGATTTGGATTTACCATTTGAGCTAAAGATAATTTCATCTTGCTGTCTAATATTTGAAACCCCAATCTGGTTTAACATGTTTCTTTCAGATAAAACTTCGATTGCTTCAATAGCTTGCTTTTCATATCTTTCAATTTGATCATTTGTTGTACCGTTGGTGAAAACAAAATCTTCAGGGTCCAGAGGTGACTTTCCGACCCTAATATAATATTCCCTATTCTTAATGAAAATATAATCATATTGGTGTGTAGTGTTTTTTTTATAAAAAGGTTTATAAGCTTCTAAACGAGTACCAATAATTTGAACATTAATATAGTAAGAAACATATTCACCACCAAATGAAAAATCCTTTGCATGAATTGGGGAACCAGGAATGTCAAGTTTACCATAACCTAAACTTCTGTTAATTTCAATCGATGCTGCAGTATTGGATAATGAAGAAGGGTTAAAACCAAATGAAGGAGGCGTTTTTAAATGTTCAGTAAATTGATGTTCACAACAATCGTCTAATACATAATTTGGAATTTTAAATTTGAAAAACTTTTTAATTGGCACACCTGGATCAAGTGTTCTTTTCTCGAAACCAACATATGTATTATCCAAAGAATCATACAAGTGGCATGTATCAGTATCACCATCAGCACCTAAAAAGTTAAATGAAGCTTCAAGATCATAAGTAGTCATAATTTTTTTCCTATAAGTCAAGTTTTTGTTAAATTGCTTGACACCAATTTCACATTCCATAGATACTAAAAGCATTTCAAAGGGGATTTGTGTTTTGGAGTTATTTTCAAAAATAACAAATCCATAAACCATATCACCAGGTAAATATTGTTTCAATGGAGATCTTTGTTTGAAAGGCTTTCCAAGAAGTGGCATTTCTTCAGTTAATTTGATAGTAACAGAGAACGGTAAATTGATTTTTTGTAATTTATCTAAATTGTTCAATAATAAACTATTTGGATCATTTAAAGTATAATCGAAGGAATCAGCTTGAGTTGGAACAGTAGATAACCCAATTGATTCCGATAAGCTTTCCTCATATTCAGGAGGTCCTTGACCAACACTATAAGGATCAATCAAAGTACGGTTGAACATATGATTATGCATTTGAAAGGAAGGCAAAATATCAGTTAAGTAATCTTTTTCATCAAGTTTCTTTTCTGATAAAGAGATATCTTTGATTGGTTGACTACTAGAGTCATCAATGTAGATTAATGTTTCATTGTCATTAGTATCTGTCACATTGACAGAGCTATTGATATTAAAATTTGGATTCATTATTATTAATAGATATAGGTGGAACGCGTTAAATTTGCCTTTGTAAAAGTGGTAGCAAAATAATTTTATTTTGTAAAAGTAATGAATAATCTATTCGAAAAACAATTATGAGGGAACCGAAATGCTTAAATAACTTGATTGAAGTGATTGCAATTAAGAGGTAAAAGCAGAAGAGAGGTAGTTATTAGTCACATTACAACTTTTAATTAAAAAGTTTCACTTAAACACCATATAGTATTTAGTACTATAATTGACAAGCCTTCAAATGCGAATAATAGATTTAAGCTAAAAAGGGTAAAAATACTAGAACATTCTATTGATCTAACTGTTGAACAATAAAAAGTTACCGAGTTGATATGTCAATCTATCCGAGAGAGACACCTTCCAGCAGAAAAGTACCATTTATCGGGTGGTACAAGATATTAACAATAAAACAGAAAGTCAACAGTTGATAAGAACGATAAAAATATAGGTCAATGACTCATTATAATAATTGCAAAATTAATTACTGGAAAGTTAATACCGACGGAAATAACGTCTTTTTCCCCGAAAAATGTATGAAGTTTCTTGATCTAATTATCTTTATCTTTTCATCTTCAATTACAATACTCTTATCAATCTACAAGGAAATATAATTCTATAAGGAAGTCATCTACAGATTAAAGGTGTAAACTATGTACAAATTTTCAATATATAATTAGTATAGTATAATAAGTATAATATACTGCTAAACAGATAGATATCGCAGTAATATATGTGTGGTAGCCAAACTAATTTTCATAAAACTAAAAGCTATCTCTAGAGAAAATTCTACCAGCTGGTAAACCATATTCTTTTCTAACATTTTCAACATTAAGATCCCAAACACTTCTCCAAGCGTGGGCACCAACTGCTTGTAAATTATTATTTTCAACAAATTCTCTAATTTGGAAATTATTTATATTTTCAACTTTAGATGTTTCTTCATTTAATTTACCATCCTGTCTAAATATCCAAACTGCAAATCTTTGTTTACCTAAATTCTTTTCAGGTGTTGGTGGTAAATAATCTACAACTGAATACTGAGGATTTGAATCTAATTTTTGTATATCAATAATTGAATCATTATTTGAAAGTTCAACATCCTTTAATGCCCAATGAAGTGTGGTTGTATAACTGTTATTTTCAACATCTGGAGTATCTGGATTTACGATTAAAATTGTATATAAATCATTCTTTGATTCCTTAAATTCTGTGATTTTGAAAACTGGTGGTTTTGATGTAACATTACTTGATAAAATTGAACCTGGTTCAACCCAAGTATCGACATTATTATGTGGAAATTTCATATGGACATCAACTTCAGGTTCTAAAGTTGCTAAAGTATCTGGAATAATTGATAAAGTTTCTAATCTTTGCATTGTAATCATTTTATTATAGCTTTCCCATTGTTTCTTTGCATAATATCTATAAACAGGTTGTGTAAGATCAATAGTATTTGCTGCATATAATGAATTATAGACAACTTCGGGATTGTTAATTTCTGCTTCAACTAATAATTCATTAATTTCTTCCACATTTGTAGATTCTTTCTTCTTTAAATCTTCAATTTTACTATAGATTTGTTCACTCTCTTTCTCTAAAATTTCATATGCTAATGGATATATCTTATCTAAATCTATTGGTGAGTAATATTTTCTCTTTGATGATAATGCTTTAAGTGAAACAGGTCCATTTGGTAAATCTGGTGATAATACAGCTTTTTGTAATTTTGCATTTTTAATAGCCAATGACTTGGATCTATTGGTAAAATTAGACCATATACCTCTTGAGACACTAGATGACATTACCTGTATTAATATGAGATATCACTATATATTCTACCAAAGTAATAAAAACTTTAAACCTTCTATACAAGACATTCTCTCTCCCCTAAGTTAACGAAATTCGTTGAAAAATTCCAGAGAAAAAAAAAATACATGTTAAAAACTGGTGCAAAGGTTTTGAATATTTTCATTTTTGGCAATTACGTAATATTTAGTATCAATATATTACAAATGATGATAATGATATTACAATCTATATAATATTTTCATTAAATCTAAATAAATAAGTTATGTATGCGAATAAGTTTATCTACCTGATTAGATATATGTATGTATCTATAATGCAAAATTTCATTCAATGGTCGTTGCTATTTGACATATTATCACTGAAAATAATTTCAGAATCAACTAAGAATGATTGTGAATTATCTATATTATTAACCATTGATGTAATCGATTGATTGGTATTGATTGGAGTATTATTCTCGGTAAAGTGTGATGATGATACATCTGATAAACCAGAGAAATATAATGCGTTAGAATGATCATTTTCGAATAATATTGGATTGTTGTTACTTTTCAATTGAATTTGGGAATCTGAATTATTCAAGTATCTGAAATCTGATAATAATGTGCTATTAGAAGCATCAGTTGAAAGACTGAAATTAATGTTATTAAACATTGATGTATTATTTTGATGATTAAAACTATCTTGTTTTTTGTTGCTGGGATTGATTACATTATCAGTCGGTGATAATGCTATATCTGATGGTGTAAATGAATCTAAAAATGGCATGCTAACAAATCCATCAAATGATAATGGTAATGACATGAAATCAATTTGATTCATTGATCTTGATCTAGTTCTTTTATGAGCTCTTGATAAATTCATACTTGCATTATGACTCTTTTCAATGTTCAAATTGCTTGGGTTTAAACTAAAATCCTCAGCTAATATTGTTGGTATATTATTTGACATTGGTATCTGGGATGTTGTATTTGGTGAAAAATGATGCTTTGAATCTGATTTTATAGAATCTTCGACAGAAACATTATTGAAAGATTTATTTGCAGGAAAACTGTACGTATTTTGATTAACCGGGGTTAATGATGCCTTCGATTGTAAATGTATCTCAGATTTGCTTCTAAGTGAATTGCTGTATGTCTGAGTAGCACTAAAATGAGGGTGATGTCTCTTAATTGATGATCCTAAAGTTGATACATTCATATTAAGCCTTTGAACAGTTTGTTTGACATTATTTGATGAAGAAGCAGCAGCAGCAGGTAATGGAATTTTAACCTCATTTTCAGACAAAGGTGAAACCATTCTTGGTGAATTGGTAACTGTTTGTGTTCTGATTGAATTATCTACTTTACGATTGGAGTTATTGACACTAAAAGTATGTAGTTGTGGTCTATTATTTAATAATTTTAAATCGTCAGAGTTAAAATTGGATAACGTGTAAGATTTTCCACTTTGTGTATTTGTTTTGAAGTCCCATATAAATGCATGTAATGGCTTTTTGAAATTTTTGAAATTTAGTAAATCATCATTAATCAGTAAAGTATGTGAAATTTTCAATTTATTAAAACGGGTACTATCACAAATACCATTATGATAGTCATTTATTAAACCAGCCCATAATTTTGCTTGCAAAGGTAAAATAACTTTAATGGTTTGTCTTGAATCATCAATAAACGAAGCATTTATAGGATCGCATCTCTTAATTAATAGTTGATCATCATTATAAACCCTTGTAATTGATTTCAGCTGAAGAATTGAAGTAAAATTGCTATTTTTAACAGAGTTTGAATTATAGTTGAGGAATTTGTTGAATTGTGAAATGTTCAAAGTAACTTCAATATATGAAATCATTTGATCATCATCAATATTGACATTTATAGAAGAATACAATAATATTGGAAGTTCAGTTATTGAAATATTAAGTGAGTGTGATTTATCGTTAGAGTCGGTATTATTAGAGCCTTTCTTTGAAGTGATAGTTGTCAAAGAATCGGAAATCATTTTAAACAGATGTTTAGAGGTGTTCAGCTTATCTGTGACTGCATGATTGCTTTTTTCTTTTTCATAGTTGTTAATGTTGGTAAAGTTGACAAAAGAAACTCTCTTACATTTTACATCCTCATCTTCCCTTTTCTTATTTATCAAGGTTTCAATTTTCACTGCATCAATTGTTAATTTACTAGAGAGATTTCCATTATTCAAAGACTCATCCGAATCTTTGAAAGAATTATTATTTATTGGTGTTGATGATCTCACTAGAGAGTTTTTATGAATAGGTTCTATTATAGGATTGGCAAATGTGTTGTTTAATGATTTCGGCGTTGATAAGGAAGCTGGTATGGATGACGATATTGGCGTATTAGTTGAAGCTGCATATGATGATGATGTTAGAGATGAAAGTTTAAATACTGATGATGTTGTTGAAGAGAATGAATTAGATTTCGGTTTCTCGGACTTAGGTTTAATCGAATTTTCTAATTGATTTGATATTTCAAATTGTTCAAAATTTGAAATTTTGGTGTCATTCTCATTATTTGATAAAACTGTATTCTTACTCATGTTATTTGTGAACCCTTGAGAATTATAATCACTATTTAAGTTTTCAAGATCATTATCAAATTCCCTTTGCGTAATTTTAGTTTTAGATTTGGCCTTTTCCTTTTCCTTTGATTTCTGTTTCACTTTTGAGTTATATTTCTTTTGTGAGTTGATATCTGTAGTTTTGCTTGTTTTGGAAGTGGCCATAGCTATTGGTACTAATGATTGACCATGTAGTGCAGGATGCGATGATAATCCCAGAAGTTCAGGATGCTTGGCAAGTAAACCAACTTCGGAGTTAATGCTTGTTAATTCATTTTTGCAAGTTTTTTGTTTATTATAACATTTCCTACGTTTATTAGATTCAGCTAACAATTTATTGACTTCAGTGGTATAGTTATCATTATTTAACAAAGATTTAACTTCCGGATCTAGCCTATCATTTCTAATCTCTGCTAAATAATCATTCACCATTTTAGTTCTCAAATTAAAACCCGTTCTATTCAAGTAACACACTAAGTAATCAGATCTTGGTTGTACATCAGCATCGAAATCTGTTAAAACCATATTATATTGCCTAAGACCAATAGCAATTGCATTAAGAATTTCTGCCTTTTGTATTGGTGCCACATCATTGACATTTGGTGATTGTAGTTGTGATTTCGATTTTGATAGAATATGATTCGGATTATTAATAACTGGAGAAATAATAGTTTTAAAAGATTGATTAGGTAAAGTTGTTATGCATGGTTTGCTATTATCATCTAAGATTCTTGTTTCCTTATAATGTAGTTGATAGTCATTATTATTTTTTTTAATTTTGGATGCTTTGTTATTGCTGTTTTTATTGTTTTGTTTATTATCAGAATTATTTAATGATGTATTTTCTTTCGTGCTATTGTTAGCAAACATAACTGGTGAGAATTTGAACGAAGAAGAAGAAGATGATGATAAAGGTTCATCAGCATAGGATGACTTCGTTTTCACAAAAAATCGATGGCTTGTGAATGTTGGACGTTGCTCGTTATCTGAAGGTTGATGCATTGAAGGAGAATCCATTGGAATAGTCGGAGAGCTGGAAAAGTCTTCATTATTTTGGTTGATCCATTCTTGTTTATCATGATTATCAAGATCATCTAGATCATCAAATGTGTAACTATCTGTATGATTGCTTCTATGGAATGGTTCATCTAACTTTTGCATATTCCCCCTATCAGTATTGGTAATCTCAGTAACGTGTTTTTGTTTGAGGGGTGATGCATCCAATATATGATTGAAAAGATCGTCTGAAATAGATATATCGACGTCTTTTGACGGCATGATTGCTGGTTATAAGTGACCGTTGAATAGAATGATAAAAAAAGATAATTAAAACAAGGTAACCTGAATGAATCCCTTTTAGAGATATAATTTTACTAATATTGAGTTTTCAAAGTTGATATCACAAAAATTATTTTTATTATAATAATTTGTATACCCCATTATTAATCTTTAATGTAATCATCAAACTGATCTGAATCGATTACCAGAGTCCCTTAAACGCGACACGCTTACTAAATTTTTTGTTTCTTGATGATGTAATAAATTTATTTGGCATCCCTTGTTATTATTGTTTGTGTAACGGCCCATCGACTGCTTAACTACTGATATTGGTCTTACCGTTTCAACTTGTTAACGCACAGTATCGCTATATATAAATTTAGACAGTCTTTTCAATGCCGGCCCATTTCACATGTCCCTTTACCTGTTCAGGAGTTTAACAATGAATACTGTGTACAACTTCTTCTGCGATAAATGTCATCATTACTTGCAAGATATAGCAGATTATTGAAAAATAGACCAATTTTAACGAACTCTGTTGTTGCAGCCACTCTTTTCGCTTCAGGAGATGTCATTGCACAATGGATTTCACCTGATGAGATAGCATTTGACAGAGTTTTGAGAAATGCATTATATGGTGGTATTATATTTGGTCCAATTGCAGCTAGAATGTATCCATATTTAGCTAAACATGTTCATTTCCCAAGAAGTGCTAATGTCCCCGCATCAAACTTTAATGATACAGTTGTTAGAGTTGTAGTTGATCAAATTGTTTGGGCACCATTTGGTATTGCATTATACATGTCATGTATGGGATTAATGCAATCAACTCCAATTGATGATATTAAAAAAGGGTTGAAGCAAGGTTGGTGGTCAACAGTTACTGCCAATTGGACAGTTTGGCCATTAGTGCAAATGATTAATTTTGCATTTGTTCCAGTGGAACATCGTGTCATTGTTGTTTCTATTGTTGGAGTGTTTTGGAATGCTTACCTTTCAATGGAAAGTAATAAATCTGGTCTATAGAGGTTTCATTTTATGTACTTTCTTTTATGTACATTTTTCATAATTTAACGGTTTCTAAATCAAAAGTTTGAATTTGGGAATTTCTATATGTAATTATTATTATTATGGTTGCTACTTTTATCAACACTCCATTCCCCCTTCTTTAGTTTAAGAAATATAAGTATAAAAAGTAGGAAGAGTAGTAAATGATGATAACAAGGCAACTGAGCCTTCAAACAGAGAAGACGCGACTCTTGGGGAATTTGCCCTTGAATTTCTGTCGATGATATGATAATATCACTCATTTATTATTAGCACTCATTTTATTTACGTTATTGTGATGTGTGTTAATATCATGTTATTGGGTGAAATATTGGTTATTTTTTTAAATTATCTTCTTCATAGTTACATCTCCAGCTCTCTTTCTTTCACAATCTCGTATAATCAACAATGATGAAGGGATTCAAGCAACGTTTCCGCTCCAAAACTGGTAGCAGAAAGGATAAAGATGAGTCTCCTAAAAAGGAAAAGGACAAGGAAAGAGAGAAAGATAATAAAGAAAAAGATAGAGATTCTAAGGAAAAGGAAAAGGATAGGGATAGTAGAGAAAAGGAAAGAGATAATATTAGTAAAAAGGAAAGCAAAAATAAAGAATTTCAAACAAAATCAGCAACACTTGATACCACTACTACTGCTTCTGTTAATACCTCAAACTTCAATTACGATCAATCAACCCAGCAAACTTCAACATTATCCACTTCCAATACTCCAACTATTTCAATTAATGATCCTACAATGGATAAGGCTAGCATTGATGTGCCACAAAATGAAATCGATTTTCTCAAATTTCATACTTCTCACACCTCCCCATTTGATAAAGTCCCAAAGGATGATTTGGAATTAAAAGTTAAAACTCCGCAACGTCATTCATCTTCAAGATTTGAACCATCTATTTATAATCAACCATTTGAAAAATCACCACCATTCGAAGAAGTTGATCCTCAATTTTATATTGATTTATTTATTCAAAAAGTCGATCAATGTAAAATAATGTTTGATTTCTGTGACCCTTCTTCTGATATTCAAGGAAAAGAATTTAAAAGGTTAACATTACATGAATTAACTGTTTTCACAAGTACAAATAGAATCAATTTCACTGATGAAATGTATAAACATGTCATTGAAATGTTTAAGATTAATATTTTCAGGGCAATTCCACCGCCTGTTAACCCAATTGGTGATATATATGATCCTGATGAGGATGAACCTGTGTATGAATTGAGCTGGTCCCATATGCAATTGGTTTACGAATTCTTCCTTAGATTTATTGAATCTCCAGATTTTAATAATACAATTGCTAAGCCTTTCATTGATCACAAATTCATTCTCACACTTTTAAATTTATTTGATTCTGAAGATAACAGAGAAAGAGATTGCTTGAAAACTACTTTACATAGAATTTACGGTAAGTTTTTGAGCTTGAGATCATTTATTAGAAAATCAATTAATAATATATTCTTAACTTTTGTTTATGAAACAAATCATTTCAATGGTATTTCTGAGCTACTTGAAATTCTAGGATCAATCATCAATGGTTTTGCATTACCATTAAAGGAGGAACATAAAATATTTTTAATCCGAGTTTTAATACCATTACATAAAGCTAGAGGTTTATCTCTTTATCATCCCCAATTAGCATATTGTATTTTACAATTTCTAGAAAAAGATTCAAGCTTGACCGAGGAAGTTATTATGGGTCTTTTGAGATACTGGCCAAAAATAAATTCACCAAAGGAATTAATGTTTTTGAATGAAATTGAAGATATTTTTGAAATTATCGATCCACTGGAATTTCAAAAAATTGAAATTCCATTATTTGCACAATTATCAAAATGTATCTCATCACCACATTTTCAAGTTTCCGAAAAAGTATTATGTTTCTTCAACAATGAATATTTTGTCTCATTAGTGACAGAAAATGCTGAGAATATTTTACCAATTATTTTCCCATCAATGTATGAACTTGCACAACCAGAATTGAATATCTTAGAAAATAACAATAACAATAGTAATACCAATAACAATGGTTCCAATAATTTAAACAACAATTCAAATACAACCAATGATTTAGATATAGATTTTGATGTGGATTTTGATGAACCAAATAATTGGAATAGAACGATATCCACCATTTCATATAGTGCTTTGAAGATTTTTATGGAAACTAATCCTATTGTATACGATCGTTGCTTTGTTCTATATGAACAACAATTAAAGGAAGATAATGAACGTAAACAGTTGAGAGAAGAACACTGGAAAAAGTTGGAAGAATATGTTAAAAATTTAAAAGAGGGTAAAGTTGAATCAAATGTAGAAATTAAATGATTCCCGTTTTACAAGAAAGTATTATGTTTCTTTATTTTTTTTATAAATTGGTGATATATAGTCTAAACATTTATTGAAAAAGATAGATTTTTTTTATGTTGTACTCTTATATTCTCTAAGAATAACAGGAACAGAAGATGGTGGTAATGCACCAAATTCAGTAATAATTTTTTGAATATATTCAGGTGGTGTTAAATCGTATAATACATTAAGAATATTAAGACTTGGATATTGTTTCCAATTACTCAAGTCATTTTCATCATTCAGACGATTGGCATTATTTGCTGCATTATTTTTATTATTATTATTATTGCCATTACTCTTATTCTTACCGTTATTAGCTTTGTTATTCTTTTCATTTTCTTTAGCTTCACGTTCTTCTAATTTAGTAATATATTGTTGTAAATTGAAACCCTTCTTATTAAATGGTTTAGTGTTTATTAAATCATCAGAATCTCCTAATTCATTTAAGGTCACAGAATCTAATTGAACCTTATCACTAAATTTCAAACTTTCACAACAAACCAACACAGGTATAGATTTATTTCTTGATGACATTGCAACTAATGCACTACCAACTCTTGAATAGAGACGACCATTAGATAACATTGAGTGAGCACCTAAGAAACAGAAATCAATATTTGATTTCTCTAATACCGAACTTAATGAGTTGATTAGGTTATAGTGTAATTTAATATTGTCATATTTAGATAACTTCTTTGCCAATTTTTTACCTTCAAATAATGGTTTACTATCTATAATGTAAATTTCAAATTTTTTGCTTTGTTCAACTGCACAAAATTCAAATAATTCACTTAATACATTAGAGTGTCCATATGTTAAAATCTTTGAGTTATTATGGATGTGAGTCTGTGCATATTCAATAATAACTTTATCTGCTACTTCAATTTTTTCCATTATAAATTGTTCAATCTCTTCAGTTAAAATTTTTTTACAGTCTTCCTCAGTTGTATTAATTGGAATAATTGAAATCTTTTGCTTTAACCATCTAATTGCATTACCCATGGAAATACTTAACGGTCTACCGGTTTTCAAATATTCAATTTGATGACTTAAATGGCCAGTTAAATGTCTTTGTAAACTAATACCCTCTGGTGTTTTATATGAATTAATAACATCTATGAAAGCTCTCATCATTTCCTTACATCTACTACTTGATCCAACAATTTTATAAGTGGAAATCTTCAATGTAAGGGATAAAATACTTGGATGAACAATTGATGCAATTTTTGCAGTTGATGAAATTCTTTCTTCCTTTGTTTCCAAATGTCCAAACATTGATGGTGTTCTTAAATTTGGATTATGAATTTTAGCATTATTAAGTTCTTTCTTAATATGTGATACAGTTTTATGACCTTTATCCTTATTTTTATTGTTTTCTCGTGGAGCATTTTCTTTTGAATGAGCTGGTGTTCCAGCAGATGGTGCATTAGCTGATGAAGGAGCTGAATTGTCACCTTCAGCACCACCGGCAGCCTTAGCAGCTGCTCTCTTTGCGGCCTTTTCACGTTTCTTTAATTCTTTTAACTCCTTATTTGATAATTTCTTTTCATCTGCAACAGAAGCAGCGGCAGCAGATTGTTTCTCCACTAGCTTTTCTACCTTATCAACAGGTTTATCAGACATTAGAGCGTTGTTCCAATGAAATATATATCCCAATGACTGATGTCTTAACAGTTACGATCTCTCATTAATAGAGAAATTTTCCAGTTAACATCGTTTTCGCAATTTGAATTTTTTTTCTCGGAAAATTGCAATTTTCAATATTTTTTTTTTTTTTTGATTTACATCGTCGACAGTGAAAAATTTTTGTTCTTGTAACACTTTAAGGAAGTGTCTTTAGGTCCTTCCAAGTGGTTTTTATATATCAATTAGCAAGTAACTACACAGTTAAAATATGAGTGACGAAGCTGAAAAAAATGTTGAGATGTGGAAAGTCAAGAAGTTGATCAAATCACTTCAAAATGCTCGTGGTAATGGTACTTCCATGATTTCACTTGTTATTCCACCAAAGGGTCAAATTTCAATCATTCAAAAGATGTTGACTGATGAATATGGTACTGCTTCAAATATTAAATCTAGAGTTAATAGATTATCTGTTTTATCTGCAATTACATCCACACAACAAAAATTAAAATTATATTCTAATGTTCCAAAGAATGGTTTAGTTGTCTATTGTGGTGAAGTTTTAACTGATGAAGGTAAAGAAAAGAAATTAACTATTGCATTTGAACCTTTCAAACCAATTAATACTTCTCTTTATTTATGTGATAATAAATTCCATGTTGAAGCGTTATCGGAATTATTAGAATCAGATGATAGATTTGGTTTTATTGTTATGGATGGTAATGGTGCTTTATTTGGTGCATTGTCTGGTAATACTAGAGAAATTTTACATAAATTCACAGTTGATTTACCAAAGAAGCATGGTAGAGGTGGTCAATCTGCGTTACGTTTCTCCAGATTGAGAGATGAAAAAAGACATAATTATGTTAGAAAAGTTGCAGAAGTTGCAGTTCAAAATTTCATTACAAATGATAAAGTTAATGTTAAAGGTTTAATTTTAGCTGGTTCTGCTGATTTTAAGACTGAATTATCTAAATCTGAAATGTTTGATTTAAGATTACAACAAAAGATTATTAAAATTGTTGATATTTCATATGGTGGTGAAAATGGTTTCAATCAAGCTATTGAATTATCTGCTGAGACTTTATCCAATGTTAAGTTCATTCAAGAAAAGAAATTAATTACACAATATTTCGATGAAATTTCAATCGATTCCGGTAAATTCTGTTATGGTATTGATGATACCCTTAAAGCTTTAGATTTAGGTGCTTGTGAAATTATCATTGTTTGGGAAGGTTTAGAAGAAGTAAGATACACATTAAAGAATATTGAAGGTTCCGAAGTTATTAAGATAGTCAAACCAGGAACTCCAAAGGAAGATTATTTAATTGACAAGGATGGTTCAGAATTAGAAATTGTATCTGATCAACCATTCTTAGAATGGCTTGCTGAAAATTATAAAAACTATGGTGCAACTGTTGAATTCGTCACTGATAGATCATCTGAAGGTGCTCAATTCTGTAAAGGTTTTGGTGGTATCGGTGCTTTATTAAGATATAAAGTTAATTTTGAACAATTAATGTCAGATGATGATGATGATGAATATTTCTCCGATTAGAAAGTCCGATGATTCATGTTTATATAACATACTTTATGTTTTATTTTTCTACTTCACTTACTTAGCCTTCTTTACTGTTTTTTTTCTTCTGTCATATTAATAATATATTACTCTTTTATGTATGCTTTCATTTCTCAGTTTCATTAAGAATACTGGAGTTTATACCAGGTTAACTAAGTTATTAACACATATTACTATAAAACTTTATACAGAATTATTTCTTAGATTTTTTATGATTCTTCAAAACAGTTAGTGCATCTTGTTGAAGGTATCCCACGACACTATTGCTTCCTTCATTAGCCAGTAAAAGATGTGCTATATTGTTCAATCCACCAGCAATATATGATCTTCTACCTGATTTTCTAATTGGCTTCTTTAAAGAATCTCTTAATTGTGCTTTTAAAACTTTTATATTATTTTTGTCTAATTGCTTACCTTCCTTTCTTTTACGATCTCTCTTAAGGAAATCATCTTCAAAATCATCGATATTATCAACACCTAATTCATCAGCTGCCTTTTCAATCCAACTTTTTTCCTTTTGGATAGACTGTGATGCAACTTCAGCCTGAGCAATCTTAGCAGATAAATCTAATCTCTCCTTTAATTGGTCTAAAATATCGCTATCGATAATAATTGGTTTGAGATCTGTAACTTTATCTGTCTTAGAAATAACACTTCTTAATTTTCTCAATGGACCTGAAGCCTCTTGAGGGGAACATAAAACAACGGAAACACCTTCCTTACCTGCACGGGCAGTTCTACCTGATCTATGAACATAAGTATCTGCTGTTCTTGGTAAATGATAATGAACAACATGTTGAATTCCACTGATATCTAAACCACGGGCTGCAACATCTGACGCAATCAATACTGAAGAAGTCTTTTGTGCCTTTGCTGTTTCTGAGTTTTTGGTAAATCTTTCTAACGCTCTTAAACGTTGTTTCTGGATCATGGATGAATGTATTGAAACAGTTGGAATACCCAAGTTACTTAACATTGGCGCTAAACGTTTGACAGAATCAATTGAATTAGTAAAGACTAAAGTTGTACCAGGGAACATTGAAACAAAGTAATAAAGCATCAAATCACGTTCCATTGGGGCACATGGGATTATAGCTTCTGTAATTTTATTTGCAACAACTTCTGTAGGGTTAACATCAACGTATTCAGGTTTACTACGGAAACGTAACTTTTTGCCTAAAATTTCTAAAACTTCTCTGATTTCTGCATCACTTTCGTCTTCATTTTTACGTTTCTTAGTATGTTGAGGTTTTTTATCACTTACTAATTTACCAAATAAATCTTTTGAAAAAGTTGCTGAAAAGATCAATGATTGCCATTTTCTTTCAAATTGATGAATGTTCTTTGGTCTATAATTATTTAAAATTTCTAATATTTTCTTCATTTCATCAAAATGTCCATCTTGTAACATTCTATCAGCTTCATCCAATACAAGTATATCAATAGATGCAATTTGTTTTGCCAGAGTAGTGGATTTTTCAAGAAGTTCTAAACAACGACCTGGTGTAGCAACTAAAACTCTTGGTCCATATGATAATAAACGTTCTTGCTTTTGAATAGATAAACCACCAGTTAATGAAGTAACAGTTTTGTCACTAAAAGGTGAAAATTTGAATAATTCACGTAAACTTTTCATAACTTGATTAGCAAGTTCACGGGTTGGTGTGAAAATAAGAGCAGTTGGGTGTTCACGGATTTCTTCTGGTAAGTTTTTACTCTTTGCTTCTTCAGCTAATGCTTTCTCAAGAATCGGAATACCATATGCTAAAGTTTTACCAGAACCGGTAATAGCCTTACCAATAACATCTTTACCTGCGATAGATAAAGGAATTGAAGTTTTTTGAATTTCGGTGGGTTCTTTGAATCCAAGTTTTTGTAATCCATTTAATGTACATGTAGAAAGAGATAATTCAGTCCATTCTGGTAAATCAATCTCATCAGTTGGAATGTTGGTATCTGATACTTGTGCAAATGTGTTTTCTTTAAGATCATCTTCGTTTGATGGAACTTTTGCGTTAGGTTTTGTTTTTTCAGTTTTAGAAACTGTTGTTCCTGTAACTGGTAAATTTGGAATATTGAGTTCATTGTCTTCATCTTTTGATGCGATAAATGTGGACACTTTGGTTTCTTTCTTCTTTTTCTTTATTTCAGTTTCTTTTTTTTCATCATTTTCTGACTCCTTCATATCTACATCTTCATCAATTTCTTTAGATTCTTCAGTTTTATCGTCTTCTTCTGCTTCTTCTTCTTCTTTATTTTCATCTACATCTTCATCCATTTCTTCATCACCATCACCTACTTCTTCATCACTGCTATCATTAAGTGCTTCTTTATCTTCTTCTTTAATATCTTCAGGATCAATTTCAAATTGACCAGCAGGAATTGTATTTTCTCTCACTTGTGCATCTTCTTTTGAAATTTTATTAGATTCATCCTTCGTTAAAAATTCAATTTTACCATTAACAATTTTAACATCAACATTATCAATTTCTTCTAAACCATAAAACCCTTCAAAATCATCTAATGTATCAGGTATTTCAACAGGTTTCCAGTTTAGTTCATTTGCTGAAACTTTTAGGATATTTTTATTCGCAGTTGAAGTTACTTTTTGTGTTTTCATTTGTTTTTTCACTGGTTGGCCAGCAGCTTTAGCTTTAAGTAGCTTTTTCTTTTTAAGAATTTTTTCTTTTAATGCGAATGGTACCATTTTTTAATTGATTGTTTGCCAAAAACAAGATTAATAAGGAATTAAATTCATAATCATGAAAAAAAAAAGTTTTCCATGTAACAATTTTTTTTCAACATGCATCTATCAAAAATTTGAGAATTTTTTTATCAACGGTTTTCAACTCTTTAAGCAGAACGATTTTGGAACAACCATGACGAAAAGATCACAAAAGAAGAAAAGTTCATTAATATCTAAAAGGACGATACCTATAACTGCCAATAAAGACTTACACAATGCACCAAAATCATTAAAACCGTTGAGAGCAAGACAATTAATTCGTAGATTTCATGTTTTACTTAAATACAAGAGTTCAATATTAACGAGAACACGAAGTTTGGTGAAATGGTCAGATGAAAAAGATGGGAACTTAAATGACAATTATATGACAATGATTAATAAAAAGAAACAATATAGTAAATTATATCAAGATGAATGGGACAAAACATGGAATGAATTAAAGATCAATAAGACCCCACGATCTGTCATTGATCCTGATACTAATGATAGGATAAGTAATGATACAACTGTTGAAGACATGATTAGAATTTTGGGAAAGATTGATTCAGAGATTAAGAAAAGAGGGGGGTTGGAAACATATCAAACAGCCAGTACATTAGGACAAGATGGTAAGAGAGGGGGAGATTCAAGTAAAATACTAGTGAAATGGATTAAAGAACTCAAAAATGAGATAAATACAGATACAGCGTTAGAAATTGGTTGTTTATCATCAAAGAATGAGATTTCAACATCTAAAATTTTTAAATCTATAACTAGAATTGATTTACACAGTCAAGAACCTAATATGATTGAAGAACAAGACTTCCTCAAGAGACCACTTCCACAAAGGGATGAAGAGAAATTTGATTGTATCAGTTGTTCATTAGTTGTGAATTTTGTCCCAAGTGCAGAACAGAGAGGTGAGATGTTATGTCGTATGTGTGAATTCTTTAATGAACCTAGAAATAATAAAAACAGTTTCCTTTTCTTTGTTATTCCATTACCATGTGTTGAAAATTCTAGATACTGTAACCTAGAGACAATGAATTTAATATTTAGTAAATTAGGATTTGAAAAGATGAAGTACCATCAAACGCATAAACTTGCGTATTGGTTATTGAAATGGAAAGGTTCAAAATTTGTTGATTTTAAATTCACTAGTAGAAAGAAGGAGTTAAGAACAGGTAAAGATCGTAATAATTTTTGTATAATAATCAAATAATAGAAAATAAATATTTAACTTTTGGATATTATTTCCATGAAACACATATCACTAAATGATGAAGTCCATTTTTTATCTAAAATATTCCCCTTTGTTATGTTTGTAGCTTTAACATCTTTAAAATACGCCGATTCGAAATCATAATCGATGATAATAGGTTCGTGTTTTATTGAATTTGTTTTCTTTCTATTCTTCTTTTTTGTTGGTAATTGAAACCCATCATCTATTAGTTTTGGATCAATCTTGGTATCTGATTTGGTATCTGAATTAGGATTAGTTTCTGATTTCTTTAGTATAAGTTGAGCTAATCTTGCACAATTTGGAGATTTTTCAAAAAACTTAGCTTCAGGTTGTTTATAATAATACACCATTAAATCATTGGAAAGTATATATTTTGGTTTATATTGATTAATTAAATTTTCAAATGAACCAATGGGGAAATGAGGCATGTAAAGCAATGTTTTTCCGATTTCCTTAGTTTCAAAATTTTCTTCAACTTTAAAATTTGGTATAGTTTCTAAATAATTGATTTCCTCCTCTGTAAATATAGGATCCCATAAACTTATATTAAAATTTTCATTTTCCTTAAATAAATGTTTGATAAGTATACACAATAATGATAATTGATACATAGCATTTGAGGAATCAGATATTGGACCTAAACCTAAACAACGAATTGTAGTGAAAGAGATGGATTTATCAAGTAAAACTTGATCAATAGCAGTTTTAATTTCATTCACAACATCAGAGTCTTTCAAAATTGTAGATTTTTCATCTAGACTCTTTTTCAACTTCTCATGTGTTGTCATTGATGATATATTGATATTAATATATTCACTGAGAAGATCACTTTGACAACTCTACTAGTAATCTGAAAAATTTAATTTTTTGGTGATCTCGGAGACATTCTGTTGATTTCACGAAATTTTCAAATTTTGCTACCAGGGTTATAAAGGCTCAGCTTTTTGCTATGCATACTTCTTCCTTTGCTACTTACCTTACAAAGCATTGAGGATATTTTGCAATATGTCTAATGAAAAAGTTAGTGAGTATCAAGAGATAATTGATGCTTTTAATGTGAAACTACCAGAGGAATTGTTAAAAATTGATGATATTGACTTAAGTAATAATGGTGTTTTAAAGAAATGTTTTTTCAATGTTTTTAACAGTTATCAAAAGGATAACTTCATGAGTACAAACATTGTTTCAACAAACACTGCAGCAGGTACTGTTGTAGAGGCTTTAAATAATAGGGAAAATGGACCTGAATTGACAGAAACTCAACAGGAAGAATTTGATCGTGTTTTAAATTTAAACAGTGATGAACTATGTAAATTAAGTTCAGTGTTAAATGATGAAGACAGAAAAAATGCTGATGATTATACATTTTATAGAATACAAAATGACCCCATTTCATTTTCTAATGATGTTTATTTTACTACAGTACATGGTCGTACTGCTCATTTAATTGGTAGAATAAGCAAGAAAGCAAGAAAAGATTTGAAATTAGAGGATTTACCACTTAAAAATCCTAAGTATTATATTGAAACCATATCATTAGATACTGAATATGGCAAGGATATTTCAAAATGTGTACTTGATATTATCAAAAGGGAATTTGAAAGAAGAGGTTTACAATATAAACCCGTTTATGATATTTTTTTTCCAAGGTTTAGAAAAAAAGATAGTCCACCAGCATCATCTCCCCCTCCAGAAGATGATATTGCAGAGTTACGTGATTATTTTGAGGGTGAATTAGATGATGATGATGATGATGAAAAAGCTGATGAAAATGATGACACCAATTCCAGTAAAAGGAGGAGAATTAGATAGTTGAGCCACCTATATAATATTAGCTAATCAAAAATAAAAATTATTTAAAAAAAAAAGTGGTAACATTTCGGAATTTGCATATTACAGCGACAATTTCCGATTTTTATATTATCAAACATCATTATGTGATTGGCTGTTAAAGGTTTTATCTAAATGACAGTAGTTATAAGGGTATTATATTGATATTTATATACATTTGAGATATAAATTATATCATTACTATCATGAGTAATACACTCAATTGACCGTATATTAAAATAACCAACATATAACTACCAATATAAAGAGAAATACCTCAATAGAGACTCTTAGAGGAAGTGAAAAAATTTTAAAAATATTAGAAAATATTGGAAATTACCCTTTTCAGTGCGATTTCCCCCATTTTTTTCGTATAATATTTCTCAATTTGACAAATTATTTTTCAACGATTCCAGTAAGAGCATATTATTATGGAGGAAGTCTAGTCAAGTGGTATATTTTATTAATAGGAAACTTTTCACTTACTCTTCTTTCTTTTACTTTTGTTTAGTTTCTTTTCTTTCTTTCTCTATCTCTATCTCTCTCTTCTTATTAGTAATAAATTAGCAAGATTAATTAACAAATATTAAGATACTGTCAATATTTAACTCTTGTACATAATAATATTATCTTCAATATTTCATTTCATTTCACTTCATTTAATATATATTGACATTCTAACTTCACTTACATACACAATTACGATGTCTCATTTAGTTTATATACCCAAGGTTTTCAACCATGATTCTAACTTACCTATTCCAAAAGTTTCATTCGAAAATAATACTGTTAAAATAGGTTCTAGAAAATCACTGTTAGCAGTTCGTCAATCAGAAATTGTATCTGAAACAATTACAAAACTTTATCCTGAATTATCAACTACAATTACTAAAGTTTCAACTTTAGGTGATCAAGTTCAAAATAGACCTTTATATTCATTTGGTGGTAAAGCTTTATGGACAAAAGAATTAGAAATTTTATTACTCGAAAATGTTGGAGAATTTGAAAAAATTGACCTTATAGCTCATTCACTTAAAGATATGCCAACTGTTTTACCTGATGAATTTGAATTAGGTTGTATTATTAATAGAGAAGGTATGTACTATTGATATTCTATTGATTATTTTCTTTTTTTTCTCATTTTTAACGACTGTTTGTTTTGTTTAAATGATGATTTAAACATTTTTTAGACGTTAGACTACTGAACTTCATAGATGAAAACGTGTTATTAACTGATTATTCAAAACAAACAGTTTGAAAATGAAATTATTTTATGACAACTTCCTTTATTAAAAAAAACAATATACTAACATTAACTTATTATTTAATATATTATAGATCCAAGAGATGCATTGGTTATGAAAGCAAATTCAAAATATAAAACACTTGCAGATTTACCTCCAGGTAGTATTGTCGGTACATCATCAGTACGTCGATCAGCACAAATTCATAGAAATTATCCACATTTAATTTTCAAATCAGTACGAGGTAATATACATACAAGATTAAATAAATTAGATGATCCAAATTCTGTATTTGAATGTATTATTCTTGCAGCTGCAGGTTTAATCCGTTGTAATTTAGGTGATAGAATTACTAAATATCTTGATTGTGATGAAATGTATCATGCAGTTGGTCAAGGTGCAATTGGTGTTGAAATAAAGAAGAATAATGAAACAATGCGTCTTTTATGTAGTGTTATTGGATGTCGTGAAACTACTTGGAAATGTATTGCTGAGCGTAGTTTATTAAGAACTTTAGAAGGTGGTTGTTCAGTTCCTGTTGGAGTTTGGACAACTTTAAATAATGATATTTTACAATTAAAGGCAATTGTTTTAAGTGTTGATGGTAGTGAAAGTGTTGAAGATGTACTTGAAAAGAAAATAACTTGTGATAAAGATGCTTTTGATTTAGGTATTGAATTAGCTGATAAATTAATTGCAAAAGGTGCAAAGAAAATATTAGATAAAATTAATTTTAATAAAATTCAAGAAATTAAAAATGCTGGTCTGACTGCTTCTGAAACTGCAACACCTGAGCCTGGCTTATAATAATGATTATAATAACATCAGTATTCCAATCTTTTTTTTACTGCTTTTAAAGAAACAATATATTATACAAATCTTAACAAATCTATATGTACTCTAGTATTTAACAAAATAATTTATAAACTAATTATGAACGAATGAAACTTTAACCTATTTGGAAACCTAATTACATATCCCATTAATCTTTCTTGACCAATTACTAAACCAAATTGTACTTAATATACCAATTATACCAATGAATGAAAATAATTTAACTAAATAAGGATCTTTTGCCCAATAACTTAATAATTCACCTAAAACACTACTTAATGCAACTGATGATAAAAATAATGCTAATATACCACCACGTAAATAAATTGGTGATAATTCATAAGCTAATTCATAACATGTTGTTGTTGCAAAACATTCACCAATTGCTTGTAATGCAAACATTGATAAATAACAAATCCATACAAACAATGAAACTTCAGATGGTGTTTCACAATTTGTAACATTATCCACTGAACATTTTGAATTGGAATATACACTGTGTTGAACAATTGCACCAAGTAATGTTCCAATTGATGTAATGGTAAATCCTATTATTATTTTAGTTCTTGGTTTAGGTAATTTATTCAACTTCATTAACTTTGGGTATATAATATTTGAAAGTAAAGGAATCAGAATGATAATTGTAATTGGATTAATTGCTTGATAAATATCATTTGGTAAATTCCATGGACCGGACATTGTAGCTGCAAGTGAAATTTGAACTGATATTAATGATGAATCACTTAGATAAAATGGGATGAAAAATAAGAATAATATAACACAGTTGAAAAACTTTTCAATATCATCCTTAGTAACAACAATATCTGCAAAAGTGGTATCTAATGGTATAGGAGTTTGGAAAAGATGATTTTTCAAGTGATGATAGAAAATAGAGTAAACATTACCGTTTGTTGTTTTATTCTTATGATGATCATGATGTAATATTCTTGGTTTTAAATAATTCAGTAAAATTGGTAATGTTGCAAATAATAAAGCAGTTGATAAATAAACCACCCAAAATCCAAAATATCTCTCTATAAATGAACCAAATAATGATAATGTACACCCCCAATTAATAAAACTATAAAATGACATACTAAGTTTTTCTAATGTTGCTTTATGATCGATTTTCAATTTGCTACCATTTGATAAAATTTTTAAATCTGGTTTAAATTGTTTATGTTCATATTGATCTAATAATAATGGTAAGATATTGGATTTAATAAATCCAGCGGATATAGCTATAAGTGCCACTGAGAATAAAGTGATAATAAATGAAATATAAGGTAATTGCATAATAAAAGGTATTGATGCAATGACTAATGTAAAATGACCAATTATTCCAATAATTGTACCAATATAAACTGATTTGAATTTACCTAAATAAGTATCAGCAATATAACCACTAATTATTGGAGATATATTGGCAAAGAAAGTTAAAAACTGCATAGTGAATGAAGCAAATGATAAACCTAAATTTAAAGCCCCAGGAGTTTCATTTGAAGTAATTGGATTTATCTTTATAGCACCAGTTATTGAATTTGCTGGAAATTTTCGTTGAATCATGTTTGTTAAACAACCAGATATCATATAATATGAGAATCTTTCACTAAATTCTACTAAACATATTAAATATGAAATTTTTGGTATTGAACCAGTTGTTTTGGGTATATTTTCATCACTTTGTGATAATATTTGAAATTCATCAGTTAAATCATTAATGGGTATTATTGATAGTTCTATATTATCTTTTGACATTCTATATTTAGTGTTATTTACAATATTTTTACTTGTTGATAAAAGAAGTACCAACACCAAACACTTCAATTTCAATGATTAATTCTCTCTTATCTTGACATGGATTAATGGGGGGTTACAGAGTTTACACCGCCTTGTTTAAAAAGATTACCTTTGAGTATTAATACCATGGAGAAAAATTTAAGCTCCTATTAGTGGCGGACGACATGATTTATTTTTAGTGTTGGATATATATTAGTATTTTCGATAGAGATCAGAGTACAAAAGCGATTATTAGATAAGACAATATGGATGATGCAGAATTACAGGCAATACGTGCAGCTAGAATGCAAGAAATTCAAAGAAATGCACAAGGAGGAAGTAGAGGTGGTATGAATGGATCAACAAGTGGTAGTAATGGTACTAGTACAAGTAATAATAATAATAATAATAATGTAAATGATGCAATTATGACACGTATATTAGAACATGATGCGAAAGAGAGATTAAATAGAGTTCGAATGGTTAAACCTGAACGTGTTATGGGAGTTGAAAATTATCTTATTAGATTATATCAAAGTGGAGGCATTAGAGGTAAAGTAAGTGAAGAAGATATTGTTGAAATACTTGAAAAAATTGCAGCTGAGGAGAGAAGAAATACAAGTACAAGGATTAAATTTGAGAGACGTGATTACAATGAGAGTAATCTTGATAAAAGTATGAATAAAGGTGGTTTATCTACTGATGATGATGATGATGATGATGATTTCTTTGATGAATAGATTTTGTATATAAGTTGTGTTAATATAGATTTAATAATCAATTTAATAATCAATATGTAAATCTAAATAACCCTTATAGTATTATTATTATTATTATTATTCGAAGGATAATTTTATTAGTAAAGTAATACTTAATTATAGTAATAAGTAACGAATTAGACAACACCTTCCTATTTGGGAAACTTAAGCGGTATTATATTAATAAATTAGCTTACACCTTCCTATTTGGGAAGAGGCCGCCTATTTTATTGGCGAGATAAGCTTAAATTTTTAATTTTTAAATTTTTACGTCAAAATATTAATTGATAATCTATTGTATATTAACTTATTCTTATCAATTTATAGGTTATCTATCAGTAACGGGTATTTCATTATTTTTCATATTTTCACTATTTAAAGAGATGGTATTCTTACTTTTTTTTTTTTAAAACTTGTATAATACTTCAATTTTTTAGTTTTAGTTATTTACTTATTTATTTATTTATTTATTTACTTCTTTCTTTTCTTCCTTTATTAACCAATCAACAGATTAAATTATACAAACATAATGGCTATTCACCCATTTGATCAAATTACTGATGATGAATTAAGAATCATCGTTAAACTTATTAAAGATTCTTATCCAAATGAGAAACCTCTATTCGCTCAAGTTGATAGATTAGATCCTCCAAAGAAGGCAATGATTCAATATTTAGATGCTGAAAAACAAGGTGTTGCTCCTCCAGTTATTCCAAGAAGAGGTTATGCTTATTTCTATATTGGTGAATCATTCCATAAAGTTTTAGTTAATATGACTTATAAACATATTATTTGTGATGAAACTTTACCTGAAGGTGTTATTGGTCCAATGGTTACTGATGATGTTATGTTATTTGAAGAATTATCTGTTAATCATCCAATTTGTAAAGCTGAAATTGAAAAATTATGTTTACCTGATGATATTCATGTCGTTTGTGATCCTTGGATTTATGGTACTGATGATGCAAATGAAAAAAGATTATTAATTCAATGTTATATGTATTTAGCAAATAAACATCATCCTGAATCAAATCATTATTCTTTACCTTTAAAATTTTCCCCAGTTTTCAATGGTATTACTAAAGAATTTGTTAGAATGGATTATTTACCTTCAGGTGCTGATGAATTCGTTATTAATGAAACTACTAAATGGGATGAATTCCCATTAGTTGAATATCATCCAGATTTAACAGGTATTACTAAAGTTAGAGAAGTCAAACCTTTAATTATCTCTCAACCAGAAGGTGTCTCATTCACTGTTGATAAACATAAAATTGAATGGCAAGATTGGACCTTCTATGTTGTTCCAAATGCAAGAGAAGGTGCAGTTATTTATGATATTCATTTTAAGGGTAGATCAGTTATTTATAGATTATCAATGTCTGAAATGACTGTTCCTTATGGTGATCCAAGAGGTCCATTCCATAGAAAGCAAGCTTTCGATTTAGGTGATTGTGGTTTTGGTGTAAATGGTAATGTTCTTGGTTTAGGTTGTGAATGTTTAGGTGTTATTAAATATTTAGATAATAGAAGAGTTACTGCAACTGGTGAAGTTGAAGTTATTCCAAATACTGTTTGTTTACATGAACAAGATGCTGGTATCTTATATAAACATGTTAATTATAGAACTGGTCATAAAGTTGTTGCAAGAAGAAGAGAATTTGTTGTTCAAATTATTGCAACTGTCTCAAATTATGAATATGCTGTTCAATATATCTTTGATCAAGTTGGAGAAATTAAAATTTCCGTTAGAGCAACTGGTATTTTATCAACTATGCCAATTGATAGAGATGTCGATGTTAATTACGGTACTTTAGTTGGTCCAAGAGTTATGGCTGCTTATCACCAACATTTATTATCATTTAGAATTGATCCTGCAATTGATGGTCATAATAATACCGTTGTTTATGATGATGTCTTAAGAATGGAAGAAAATACTAAATTAAATCCTTATAATGTTGGTTTCTATACTGAAAGACATTATGTTGAAAAATCTGGTTTTATTGAACAATCACCATTCACTAATAGAGCTTATAAGATTATTAATGAAAATGTTATTAATCCAACTTCTAAAAAACCTGTTGGTTATAAAGTTGTTATGCCTGCAAGACAAATGATTATGGCATCTCCAGATTCTTTCAATGCAAAGAGAGCTAAATTTGCAACTGAACAAATTTGGGTTACTAAATATGAAGATGATAGATTATATGCAGCAGGTGAATTTACTAATCAATCCCATGGTGATACTGGTTTAGCTCAATGGGCTGATGGTACTGAGAATGTTAGAAATACTGATAATATTGTTTGGTGTACTTTAGGTTTTACTCATGTTCCAAAACCTGAAGATTTCCCTGTTATGCCTGTTGAAATGCATGAAATTGGTATTACTCCATTCGGTTTCTTTGAAAAGAATCCAGCTTTAGATCTTCCACAAGCAACTAATGCTACTAATAAATCTGTTCTTTTCGAAGAAAATGAAAAATCTAAATTAAGTACTACTCAATCAAGTTGTTGTAAGAAAGCATCATTATAATTGATTTATCAATGATGTACCTCTTTTGTATTTTATAATCTAACAATCATTTTATATTTTTTTAAATCATTTCTATAAATATTAATCATAATTAATTCTCGTTAATAAACCACAATTCACACATTGAAATGAAACCTATCACAAATCAATCGGTTCTGTAAATAATTAGCCGTGGGGATCTCGGTTTAAACGGGCAGCTTTATTTTTTTTTGACCCTCACACTGAAAGAAAGTCATGAAATTTCCGTTGTTTATTTCTTTATCAACATCTTGGTTGTTATTATATAGTTGAACAGTGAGCATAAACTAAAAGCAAGCGATCAAGGATGATCATACTAGTTGATAATGTCATCAAAATGTATAATGATCCAATCACTCTATATTTTGATTATATGATGTATGTTTCAAATAAAATACGAACTTTTCAAATATTATCAACAACCGACAAATCAATTCAAGAATATTTAACATCATTAAAAGTTAATGGAGATTATGTTTCAGGTAAATTTGGACCCAAAACTTTCCGATATATTGTTTGGGATGGTAAAAGATATGGACCTGCATTTTCTGCAAATAACGAAAAAATAGCTAGACATAATCGATGTACGAATTTATCAAAATCTGAAAATAGTGGTAAACTTCGGCTTCATGAATCCATGTCAGATTTAAGAGATAATAATGCAATCAGGGGTAATTTTATCAGTACACAAAGTGAAACTTTTCATATTGTGCCCATTTTCAATTCAACTCAAATTGAGAGAAATAGGTTTATAAAGTTATGGAGTGTTGTCAAAGAAGCTCAAGATCATTTCAAGTTACCTCATGAAATAGGAATTGATCCAATCAAAGATCTGGTTAGGATATTGAAATCTGCAATTAAATATTTCCCCTCATCAGATAGTCCATGTTATAATAATGACAATGATTATATATGGGTTTTGAATTATTTCCTGCTTAGTGAAGATCAAGCAAATAATATTATGATGTTATTTGACAAATTAAAAGACGATAATAAAGCATTTCCAATTGTATCTGTTTCTGAATTAATTGCAGACTTACAAATGACAGTTTCTACTATCAAATGTTCAAGATTTCTAAAAGACTCAATACCAGTAAGTCAATTTTCTCGTTATTGTATTTTATTTAAACATAATATATTTAATTCAGTACCTGAATCACGTAAAGATTTAGTTTCATTTTGGTCAAAGGCGTGGGAAGAATGGATAGATACATCAGATGATGAAAAGAAAATGAAAATGTTAGGATCTGTTAGTATACATAGAAATTGGGCAGATGATGAAGAAATGAAATTATTTATTGAATCAAGTGATGGTAGTGAGGAAGAAATTGATTGGTTTGGTGATGAATCATTTAATAGGTCAGTGATCAGTCTTGGGCATGATAGTGGACTGGAGTTAATTAAGGAATCTGAATCTGAACATACATTTACTAATGAAGAAAATGATGAAAATTATGAAAGTTTGTTAATGAATGATAATGTAATGAGGAATTTTAGTCAAAGTACGATCAATTGTCAATCTGATATTCTGATAGAAAACGATGTACAAGTTGAAGAAGAGAATACTAATGATGGTGTTGTGGAAGCAATTCTACCATCTGAAGAGGATCATGTAAATGAAAAGTATCGAGATATTGCTAATGATTTTACTGATAAGAACAAAGAGGCTAATCTTGTACCAAATGAAGTTTTGGATGATGATGAGATGAGTCAATCTAAGGATAACGACATAATGTCGTATGTATCTGAGGATTCAGAAACTGTGATGTCAGAAACTCTTGAAATAAAGGAAAATAAACAAAATAATGATAATAATAATGACAATTATAATGACAATTATAATGACAATAACGAAAAGAAACAAAACAAAGAAAATAAGAATGATAATCAACCTATGACTGATTCAACTAAACTTGCAGTAGAAATAAAAGAAGATAGCTTCACAAACTCAAAGCTAGATGGTGGGATTACTTTGATGTCACATGATTCAGTTATCTTGAATGATGAAAATACGGTGGTTAATGATGGAACTGTGATTGCTGAAAACACTGATCATGATATAGAGGATAGTTCTGAAAAAGGTACAATTACAAATGAAGACGAGAATAACAATGAGGAAATAAATGAAGAAGCTGAGAATATTTCCTTGATTGATTTACATATTGATAATGAGATTTTGAAAAAATTTGGGACTTTAACCGCTTTATTAGATGAATCATCTTCACCATCATCGCCATCCTCCTTCGGTAATTTATCGGAATATGATAGTGAAAGTTTAACTAATTCGCCTAGATTAACTACAATTTCAACCAGAGAGGATACAATTCCTGAAAAAATTGATATGTTTGAAAAATTGAGTGGTAATGTACCAAAACATCATAAAGTTTTACATCATCTTCTATCCAATGATGAATTCTCTAAAAATTCATTAAGCGATTCCGAGAGAGATACGGGAATATCAAAAAAGAATCTTAAACATTTTGTCAAAAGAACCGATAGTGGAGTTGTATTAGAACTAAAGGAATTAATTGAAAATAAACCTGAAATAATTCAATTGAAAAGTGTCAAACTAACAAAGGATGTTGTTAAACCAGAAGTATCAAAGAGCTTTAAAAAGGGTAGATCAATTAGTGAGATATTTTCGGCACTTTTAGATGATAATATGAAAGATTTAAGTATTTCTGCAGAATATAAGAATAAAATTGTTAGACCACAAGATTTGTATAACAGACTTAAAGTTGAATCTGATAAAAAATGGGAACAATTATCTAAAAAGACAAAGGATAAATATTATGGGGCATTTTTGAGAAAATATGATGAAGCTATAAATAAACCTGAACTTTCAAATATTGATATTGGAGATATTTTAGAGATTGTTAAGATTTGTATTGATTTTGGAGATATTCAACATCGTATTGTACAATATGCTATTAATATTGTTGAAAATCAAAATAGTGGTGACGATAGTGATTTAAGTGATATTTCAAGTATTAAAAGTTATAATGGAGTAAGTAGTAATAGTATGAGTCGTGGTAATAGTCTAAATAGTTTACGCCAAAAAATGAGAGGTTCTAGTCCATCGAAGAAGAAGAATGAGAAGAAGCTTGAAAAAGAGATGTATATAGAATTGAAAATAGAATAATAAATTTATGTGTATAATATAACTGTATAATTGATTAGATCAAAGTAGATGAATGGAAACAGATCAAGTAACTAAAAACCCTATGAAACATTCATCTAGTATTCTTTCAAAATTAACCCAACGATGATATTTCATGAAAATTGCAGTTGCATCCTTTCCTGCATGTTTTAGTAAAATATCTACACCACCTGGATGATAATTAAGATAAGACGTTATATTATAAATTTTCCCTCCAAGGGACATCCAGCAATCATCAATTTTATTATGTTTTGCTAATTCAGTTTTATCTATACGAATTGGATAAGATGAAGGGTCAATATTTTTAACATTATTAGCATGTTTATATCGTTCCCAATGAAGGGCTGAATGATTTGGTGATAAACGTACTTTCTCCCTTTTCCTATTACCTGATACCACTTGTTGAGAATCGGGCATAGGGAAAGTTTGAGAGGGTTCAGTGAATGAAACCCTTATATTAGGTGGGACTCTGGACATTATACTATTGTTTAATTTATTGTTTTAAAATTGTGTGATATATGGCTTTAATTGAATTAGGGGGTATACACCGTGTCTAAAATATATGATATAGTTTAATAGATGTTATCTAGTACAGTTGTACGCTGCAGTTATGCAGCATAACTGGACATTAAATAATGAAAATTCACTCAATAAATTTATATTAATGGAGATTTTACTAATTATTTGGCGGTGGTTTCACTGGGGGGTGGGTACGTAATAGAAGAAAAATTCAAATATTTTTTTTCCCTTTATAATGCTTTAATACCCACTGATTTCCATTAATCTTGTCTTGTTTCTTTTGATTTATTTGGTGTTTTTTAAAACAGGCATTCTGCTGAATCTTTTGATAGGTTTGAAGGTGGGAAACTCGAGTTTATTTGTTCTTTTAAAGTTGGTTTTCGGTTATATTATATGCAAAAAGGTGGAAACGCTTACCCTATGTATGTCCAATCTGGTGGAACAATCAATTCTCATAGATCAAGTGGTGATGAAACAGATGATGAGAATGGTGATGAGTCTGATGTGATTGATGGTCCCTTGCTTTGTGTTAGTACTACAAATAATCATGAAAATATTGAAAATAATGTGCACAATGATAATAATGATAACTTATCTCATTCCGATGTTAATAATTATTTTTCACCTATAAAGAAGGAATATTCAGTACTTGATAATGTGAACTTCCATGATGTCGGTGTTAATGTTGGTGTCGGAGTTGGTGTGGATTTGACTTTGGATATTGATAAAGCTATCTCAGAAACTTTTCAAGAATACAACAGTGTTGATGGTTTTGAATCTTCAAAGTTTGATGAGACAAAGAAACAAACTATTGACTCTAGTCTCAGTTCCCCAGTCGTCATTGAACCTATGAGACAATCTTTCTCATCTACATCATCATTAACAAATCAACCTAAAGTAGTGTTAGCTAGTCAGTCAAAAGAAACAAATGAATCTAGAGATTCTTCATTCACAAATGATGGAAGTATTTTGAAGAGAACTTGTCAGTTTTGTGGTAAAACTTTTCAACATGCAGGCTCTCTTGGAAGACATTTGGATACACAAAAAGGTAAAGCTCAACATCCTGCTGATGATGTTGAAAGAATCCGTTCTGGTGTTGCTCGTAGAGGTGATCCTGAGGCAATTCGTATTAGGAAACAAGAACGTGCTAGGGAATATAATAGACGTGAATATGTTAAGGAGAAGAATAGACAAAGACGTAAGTTTACCAGTCGTATAAATCGTGTTAGAGAGAGCTATGAACTAAGATTCTGCAGAAAATTAGGAAATCCATTATTAACTGAAAATCCAACATTTGCTGATTCCATCGTTTTCTTTTTACCGCCATTTTTATGGCCAGATGATGATATACCTGATGAAACAACACAACAGGCTGCTTATAACTGGATTTTTGCTATAAATAATGATTTGCAAACAAGTGCAGAGAATGTTGATAAATCTAGTAAAACTAACGAACAAATGAGAGAAAAATTAAAACTTCTTAACCATATTGAATCGGAAGCTTTTCAAAAACTACAATCAGGTCAACTTTTAGCAGAATGGCTGAATTTAAATGTTGAACTAAGGGCTGATCTCTGGAAGAAAGCACAAAGACGTGCACTTTGCTCTGTTTTAGGTGAACACACAGTTTTTGACTTTGCTGCACGTGATCGTTGGATAAAACATTTAATGGAAGTTAAAAAGGCTGAAGTTGCTGCACGTCCAAGTGGTGATGATGAATATTCCAATGATAGTGATGATCAGATGCATCTTCTTGGTGGCTTCGATAGTTTAATGGACATGGCAGGTATTGCAGAGATGGCTGAAATGGATCTTAATGATCTTGGTGACCCGTCGCTGGGTGGCGGAGAACATTTGAAATTTTGATTTCCCACTATTCCTGTATAGTCTTTCTGTAGTCTTTCTGTAATCTTTGATAAACTTCCATTTTCTTGTGCATGTAGTTGTGTAAACTGTTTTTTAAAAAAAGTATAGTTGATTTCAAGCAAACAATACATAATATGATTGTATCTGGGACATTGGTGGAAACTTCTACTAGCTTAGAATGTGTCCGATTGTCAATTGATACTTTTTCATCTTTATTCGGTGATTTTTCAGATCATCAATTAAACCAGGTTTTAGATAAGCTTGTTGTGATAAGTGCACCGAATTCCAACAAATTAGCATCACCAATTGTATTTCCTGTGATAATTGATAATAAATTAGATAAAGATATTCAAATTCAGAGTATGCGTCTTTATACTCGTTACATTAATGATTTTACTGTCACTTCAATCAGTATTGAGCCTATTGATAAATTGCCTTATCTGACTTCAATTACATTGGCTTGTCCATCTGAAGTATACGCCTTATTAGAAAATAAATCTAGAGATCAAATACATCAATACTTTATGAGTGAATGTGAATCTACAAATCCAATTATACGATTGGGTTATATCTCTCATACGCTAAATTCCAAAGTGATATTTTGTGAACCTCACGATCAAGGACTCATTAATGAATCAACTAATATTACAATTGTTGAAAATGATTCTGTTTTGAAGGAAGTTTTTGTTCAGGAAAATTCAGGAAATGATTTACCCAGAGAATCCAATGGAACGGTTAAATCGAAATCAGTAATTCAGTATGACAAAGTTTTACCACTTGATTCCGATACTTTACAAAAATATACACATTATTCTTTATACACTAACTCATCCAATTTTGCTGATGATGATGATTCGCATTTTATATGTGCTAGATTATCGGAGTTTGAAAAACTCGATTGCTATTCTGGTGATTTTGTGAACTTATACCTATCAGCTACTCAAGAGGAACCATATTTAGTTAGGATATTCCCATTTGTTGAACCTTGTACATATGTGGAAAATGCAGTATACATTTCTCCAAGATTATTGTTATGCTTGTTATATCCATCAACTGTATTTTTGAGGCATTGTGAACTTGTCAGTGATACGTCTGTCATTAATCCTGCAAATATCAAATTTAACAAGTTTATTCCATTGGCTAGAGAGTTGACAATATCAAGAGTATCAACGCCTATAACTAATGATAAAATATTACAGTATTCTTTCCTATCGAATTTAAAATCATATTTTGAATCATCCAATAGAATTGTGTATAAAGGACAAATGATTCCAATACCTATTGATACTACTTTAGCTAAAGCATTACACACCACTTATGATTCCAAAGGTTGTTATCCTGAAATTTTACCGTCGGGTAAACATGATTCAATTGCTTGGTTCATGATTACTGATGGAATATTTGAGAATATCGATTATGAAAAGAATGGTAAAGATCAATTTATCCCTCTTGAAGAAGGTAAACAATATATTGTTAGCTCTAATCATACAAGAATGGTACAATCTGGTATTGTCAAATGTAGATTGAATGATTTAAATGTTAAACTCATAAATGATTATTTAAAAATTCAAACCATTTTTGATTTTGCAAATATTCCATTACCAGGAAATAAATATTCATTCAACTATGCTAAATCATTAAGAAAGATTTTTGAAACATCAATTAAAACCAGGGGTATGATTAATTTACAAACAACTGTTTTATTAAAAGGTAATACAAGATTTATTGGGAAGTCAACATTAGCTAAAAGTATAAGTGAGCAATTTGGATATTCATTTGTTGAATTGGATGCATACGATCTGTTAAATACTGGTATGAAATCAGTCTCAAATACGGTTGGTATAATTCGTGGTAAAGTTGATAAACTTGTTGATTTATGTGATCATCTTGTTATCTTTATCAAGCATCTTGATTCAATATGTAAGCGTGGTGATGAACAGCAAGCTCAACAAAAATCAATTGATGATTCTCTCAGTTTAAGTATTCTTCATTTAATCGATGAATATACCTCTAATGGTGTTATATTTATAGCTAGTGTTAAGGAAGCTGATGATTTAAATGATATTGTCAGATCAAAGATGAAATTTGAACTAGATATTAATGTTCCTAACGAATGTGAAAGACTGCAGATTTTTAAATATCTTTTAGATCCATTTAATCTTAATTATGATGAAAACACATATAAATATTTAGTTAGATCAGATGTTAATTTTGATATTTTATCTTTACAAAGTGCTGCGTTAACTGCGAACGATTTACTGTATATTGTCAAAAATGTTAAATTAAATGCATTGAGAAGATTAAGAAAGGAATGCAAATCAACAGGAATCAGCTTAAAATCAGTTATTCAACTTGATGACGGATTTGTGAAACTCATTCCTCCTGATTTTGAGGATAGTATCAATCGAGCAAGAAATAAATTTAGTGATTCTATTGGTGCACCTCGTATTCCTAACGTCAAATGGGAAGATGTTGGTGGTTTAGATTTAGTTAAGAATGAAATTTTAGATACAATCGAAATGCCTTTGAAGCATCCAGAATTATTTGGTGATGGTATGAAAAAGAGAAGTGGTTTATTATTCTATGGACCACCTGGTACTGGTAAGACCCTTCTTGCAAAGGCTATTGCTACAAATTTTTCATTGAATTTCTTTTCTGTGAAAGGTCCTGAATTATTAAATATGTATATCGGTGAATCCGAAGCTAATGTTAGAAGAGTTTTTGAAAGAGCTAGAGATGCAAAACCTTGTGTTATCTTTTTTGATGAATTGGATTCAGTTGCTCCACGTAGAGGTAACCAAGGAGATTCCGGTGGTGTTATGGATAGAATTGTTTCACAATTATTAGCAGAATTGGATGGTATGAGTGGTAGTGATGGAGGAGATGGAGTTTTTGTTGTTGGTGCATCAAATAGACCGGATTTATTAGATGAAGCATTATTAAGACCTGGTAGATTTGATAAGATGTTGTATCTTGGTATTTCTGATACACACGATAAGCAAGCAAAAATTATTGAAGCATTAACAAGGAAATTCAATCTGGATTCCAAGATTAATTTATTAGAAATTGCTCACTCATGTCCTTTCAATTTTACAGGTGCTGATTTTTATGCATTGTGTTCAGATGCCATGCTTAATGCAATGATCAGAACCGCTGGTGAAGTTGATGAAAAATTAATAAAATATAATAAAAGTCAAATTTCTAATGGATTAGAGGTAATTAATTTACGTCAATGGTTTGATAGAATAGCCACGGATGATGATCTAAAGGTTACTGTCCAAAGTGTGGATTTTGTTAAGGCCAGAGGTGACCTTGTTGCCAGTGTCAGTGAAGAAGAGTTAGCTCATTATCTTCGTGTGAGAGAAAACTTCGAGGGTGGGAAGGAAAGATGAAATTTCACAAAGTTTTGAGAAATGTGTTAAATTAGTGGACGTTGATCGTTTTCAACTTAGAATTATTTATTGTTTATAAATTGATAGATTGTATAGAAAGTAAAACTAGAACAAACAAGAATGGATTATCCACTTGCTAATACGTACGGTGTACGTAGTGAATTATTCTTACAATCTGCTGATGATTATCATCGTCAAAGACACAGAACAAACAAAAAATTGAATAAACTTCGTCGTGAATTAAAGATCATCACAAAGGACACCAAAAATTATAAAGATAAGGAGAAAACTACCCAAATTGTGGCTGAAAACTATGATATGGAACCTTTATTTGGTGATGTTTTATTATACTTAGTGGAGAGAGATTTATTATATGCTCAAGAAACTAGATTATTATTAGATGTTCGTAGTTCAAAACCTAAGGAGAAATTTCTTCTTTCAAAATATAAGAAGGCCTTAAAAAATGCAAAACATTTATTAGAAGTTATTAATAATGAAACGGATGATTTAAAGAAATTAGAAATTTTAACTTATACTGCTATTATTGAAGGTTCAATTGCAATAACAAAAAAGAAATATGATATTTCACTATATGCATTTTCAATTGCTAAATGTGCAATTCACTTTTTATATAATTATCAAAAATCACCTGAAACTATAACAAAGGAATTTTATTATGACATTGCAGATATTATTATTGATCCTGCATTAAAGGTTTCTGCATCAAGTGAAAAATTAAATTTTACTGATTTAACTGAATTGGCAAAATCACAAGTATTCAATAATGAATCAATTCCTTATTTATATAAAGCAGTTAAGATTATTGAATCGCATAATGCAACATATGTTACACCAACAAGTGAAAACAATATTGATCTTTTAAAGGAAGTTAAATGGGGTTCATATAGCGCAAAATTAACATCAGATGATTTATCATTGGCCATTATGAAAATTAATGAAGAATTGAAGACTATTGATGATAAGAATACATCTTCATTTGACTCAACATTAATTTTATATCAAGATGCTATCACTTTACATACACAAGAAATGGAAAGAAATTCAAGTAATGATGAAGAATCTAATAATCAAGAACAATATATTATTTTAACCTATCTTAAATATAATTATTTATTGTTGAGAATTAGAAGAGATAATACAATTATGAAAGAATTAGATGCACAAATTGTTGAAAATCAAAACAATAAGAAGAAATTATCAACTCAAAAGATTATTGAATTATTAAAGGATTATCTAAAAATTAATGAGGGAATTGCATTATCATTGGTTGAAATTAATGATTTACCAGGTATTGCAAATGATGATGAGCTGGTTGATCTTTTAAATACTGTTGGGGTTTATTTCAAGGTGAAAAATCAACAAAATCTTTCTCAAGCATATTTAATCTCCCACCAATATAAGCAAGCATTAGCATTGATTGTTAACTCTAATGAACTATTAGAATCATGTAAGGGATTTAGTGCTGAATTAGAAGGAAATTTACCAAAAAATAAAGATTTAGAAGAATTAAAGATAGAAATTGAAGATGAAAAATCTAGATTATATACATTAACCACTTATTTCAATGAAATTAATAAAGAACAATCGACATTTGGTAGTAAATACATTAGTGATGATATCTCTAAATTTCCAAAACTTTCACCATCAGAATTATTAAAACATGTCTACCCATTAAAGTTTGATTTCCAACCAGTTAATGTTAAGCCAGTCCTATTTGATATTGCATATAATTACATCAATGCTGATGGTGATGAAGAAGATGAAGATGAAAGTGATAATAATAACAAGGTTGTATCAAAAGAAGTTGAAGCTAGTGGAAATGTAGATAATGAAGAGGATAAGAAGAAGAGTGGATTTTTCGGACTGTTTGGTCGTTAAAGTAGTTATTAATCTAAATTATTATATTATAAAAATTGTATTTATGTAAGTAACTTTTGAAAACTAATTTCAAAAATAACTGAAAAGTTTATTATCAATCAAGTATAGACACCGAAATGTGATGAAATAAATAGAACTGTAAAACTTAACGATATTGCAGAAATGGCAGCTAAAATTGAGTATGATATGAAATTAAAGATTGATTTAGTAAATGAAGAAGTCTTTGCGTTAAAATTGAATGTAATCATCAGGAAGAATAGGGTGGTGATTGAAATTAATAATAATGTATAGTCACTAAGTGATGCGCTGTAAACAGGTGTGAAAGGTTTATATGAGTTATATAATGCCTATTATATTAGTTGTTGTTAGTATTCATTGTTCATTGTAATTGGAGTAATTCAAGATACATACTGTAAGTTCGTTAAATGATTTCATTGTGTATTGCTTGTACAATTTGACAAGATCTGAATAAGAAACGTGTTTCAAAAATTGATTATTATCTTCAGAATTTTAAGGGTAATATATATGTAAAAGTCGCTAGATAAATGTTCATATTACCTAATATAGAAATGTTATTACTGGAACCTTCCAGAAGGATAAGTAAGCAAGATGATTACTAATAACAAGCACATTTACCATGCTTAGAAGGTAAAGACAGCTATCTCTCCCACAACTATAAATAGAGGTCCTAATCCCCTATACCACGATGTGAAGTTAGGAATAGTCCCTTATAAATAACGAACAACGAACAAATAACGAACACCCAACGAACGATTAACTAACAATTAACGAACTCTAAATGAAC
>JAJMAS010000036.1:0-67075 GCA_030565065.1 Pichia cephalocereana | reverse complement strand
CCATGTGCATCGGATAAATTTTGTGAATATGTACCTATTTGTGAACATAATGATTCAATTTTATTTATTGTATTCAATGTCTGTTGTTGTTGTGTTGGACCTACAATTAATGATGGTGGAATTGATGTCAGGGATAATGTATCAGGTAATATTAATGGAGCTCTAGGTGATGATGGTGGTTGTTGTTCATGTGTTCCGCTTTCCACTTCATCTTCTTGTTGATTATCTTTAATTGATTCTTCCTCAATTACCTCATCATTCTGATCAATCTCACTCTCTCCATTTACATACTGCACAAACTCTGATAAATGTGGTGGTACTACTGAACTGTCTATTGTCATATCTATCAATAATATTATAACTACTACTGATAAAGAAGAGTAGCTATAATTAAAAAAGTGAATTTATCAAATTTCAATTTTTTTTGTTAGGGCGCGAAGTGAAAACAGTGGAAGAAGGGACGTTTTTCATCTTACCCTATTTTATTCACTGTTTTATTTTACTGATTTATTCAAAGTTAAAGTAATTAAAATAAAAGATGAGTAATAAATTACCTACTGAGGTATGGATGAAGATAGCTAATTTTATAGATGAAGAAGAATTTCATGATTTAAGATATGATAATTTATCATCACCAAACTTTGAAAATATTTAGAAAAATTATATCAAGAAACATTATTTTTTAACTTTCTATGATTATACTACTATGCAATACAATTGTCAAGAAGATTATCAAAGAAATGGTAACTCATATTATCAATTACTTTTACAACTTCAAAGAGATGATAGTTTTGTTAAAGATTTAATAGATTTATATATTATACTAATTAATAATGACACAAATGCAATGAGTTCAGGTAGTCTTATTGAATCAATGAATGCACAATTATACGGATTGTTTAATTATTATTTACCACAATTAATGAGAGAACAAAGACATATTAAATATAGTGATCATAAAGAAATTGATGGTAAACGTTATATTACATCTAAAACTTTTTATAATATATTAGATGATAGGAAAACTAATCTCAAAAGAATTTATATTGCAACAAAATTAATTGAATCTTATAATGTTTTCCAATTATATGATAATTTAAGAGATTTTCAATGGGATTCATTAAATGGTAATAATCGTGGTAATGATAATGAAACGTTTTATCTTGAGTTTTCAATGATTGATCCAATGTTTTATGATAGTATTATAACAAGACATAATGTAATTTCTAATACATTGAAAACTTTCAAACCTGTTATGTATGGTACTTATACACCACCTACATCAATCCAAGTATCAAATTTATCCAATCTTTTATTAACAGAATTGAAAAAACAGAGAAGTTTCCAAAGGAATGATGATACCGAAATAAAATTGAATTTCCCATCACCAATATTTTTATCAAGAACTTATATGGGAGAATTCGATGTACCATTTAGATTAATTTCATTAATTGCAAGAAAATTATGTAAAAAGTTAGGATATTATAATCGTACAAGATTAGATGATGGATTTTTAACAATTTTAAATGAAGATACTAATAGAACATACATAATTGTTATAATTGGAGAAGAATTTGGAAGTTTAGGTCATCATGCACTTAATCTTGAAAATAATGTTAGATATGGACCAGATCGTTTAACTAATGCAATTAATGAACAAGGTTTAAATTATGAGAATTACTTTAATGATGAGAAAGTTATTGAGAAACAAAGTGATTTACCTGATTTAATTGAAATTAAGAAAATTAATAAAAATAAAGAAGAATATGTTATTGCAAAATCTAAATATGGTTCACAGAGTGATTTAACAATGATTGGTAAAAAAATTTCTTGGGAATTATTCAATCAATGGAAAGACATGACAATTAATGGAGAATTTCAACCACGTATGATTAATTTATTTAGTAAATGTTTATATGAAGATAGTGAATTTGATGATGAGTTAAGAGATAATTGGTTTTCATACAAGAATTTAATTTTTAGAGAAAAGATTTCTACATTTGATAATTCATCAGTTCATGAATATGCTCTGAAGGCAGAATATGAAAGATATGGTAAATATGAAATTGGTGAAATTGTTAAACTTAATATTGGTAAATATGGTGTAATTACTAATATAATTGCAATTAATGGTACACAAACATCTGAATGTATTGTACAATATTTAATTCAAACTGATGCAGATAATGAATACAAGTTAAGAGGTGATTCATTCTGTAGACATGATATTAAAGGTGCAATTGATAATCTATTAAGTTTTGATATCTCGGGTAAGTGGTTTACAGGATTTGATGGTGAAAAGTTTTATAAATGATATAAAAGTCTATATGAAAAACACTATTTATTTCCAATTACGCATCATTTTCACCACATCATCTCTCCAAGGGACATTCTCCTGTACTTTTTCTTCACTATGAGCTACTCTAATCTTATTACCAGGTATTATCTCCCATTCATCAAAGTTATCAACAGCTAAAACAGCTGAACGATAATCTTCAAATACAACAAGCCCCCGTCGATGGGTCTGTGGCTTGTTATTATTATTAGTGTTTCTATATAAATGTACATCTTTAACTACACCACATTGAGAGAATAATATAAGTAAATCCCCCTCTGTTATTTCTAATGGTAAATTAGCAATACTTATAGTAGATGTATGAGAATATGAGTTATGCCAAGATGCATTAATTGGTGTCTTTAATTGTAATTCCCTTTCATTAATTCTACTCGTCATTGTAATATAATAATAATAAAGAGAAGAAACTTATATTAAGAAAATATTTAATTTTTCAACTCGCTCATTGGTATTTGACTTGAGGGGAGAGTTACATCTAATTATCTAATTATATCAAAAATTCTTTCTTTTAACAATGATTTCTGCAGCTATTAGAGAACTTAGATTAATCTTACCAACAACATCTTCAACTTTAAAGAAATTTATTGTTGATGTTTATCCACAAATTAAATCACAAAATCCTCATTTAAATGTTTTAATTAGAGAATCTCAAGGTGTTAAACCAACGATTGTTGCTAGACTTGATAAAGGTGTTGAAGTTGTTAAACATGTTGATGGTTTCTCAAATGCTGAATTAAAGGCTTTCTTATCTAATCCTTAATTAATAGGAGTTAATATATATTTTATTATATATAACGTTTATTTATTCTATATACAAACAAAACAAAAAAGATTTAAAAAGTTATATTATATGTAGTATCATAATCATTTCTTCTTTTCAATAATAACACGATTACTTAAACTTTTACGTCTTGCTAATTCAACACCTCTTAATGCTTCTTCCTCTCTTTGTGCACGAATTTTATTATTCTCTTGCATTTCTTTCCATGTTTGATTAAAATTATCAAACATACCTCCATTACCATTACCACCATTTGCTAATTTTGCTGCCTCTAATTGTTCCTTTGTTGGTAATGGGAACATACCAGTCCATTTTCTAAAAGCAACATTACGTAACAATTGTGATTGAATAATTGAACAAAAACCATTAACTGAAAAATAAATCATAACAGCTGCACTCATATTCCAAGTGAAAATAATTGATGCAAATGGTAAAATCATGAAAACTTTCTTCATTTTACCTGAACTAAATTGTGTATTACCTGTATCACCACCAAATTTAAATGCAATTGAATAAAATGTTGCAGATAATAATTGTAATCCAATATAAGAATCTGGCATACTTAAATCTTGAAACCATGCAATACCACCATCTTTAAAACCATCAATTGGTAAATTACTCATTTCTCTAATACCAAAGAATGCACCAACTGAATAAACCATTTGTGTAACAGGTGATAAAAACATTCTTGAATATTTAACACCATTTTTCTTATTTAAAACACTTAATTCCATTTGTTTACGTTGTTGTAAAGCTCTATCACCTTTTGACATTGCAGCTGTCATTTCCTTTCTTAATTTCTTTGTCTCTGGCATAATATGTTGAGATCTTGCCATTGTATCACTACTTTTCATAAATAATGGGAATAATAACATTCTACATCCAACAGTTGTAACTGCAATTGTTGCCCACCATGGTAAACCACTGAAAACGTGAACATATTCTAAAAGTTGTTGAATTATATCACTTGGCCACCATCCATCAACTAATCCAACACTTTTCAAATATCCAATTTCATTACTATTTAATAATGTATTATTTAATAATTCTCTTTGACTATCTAATAATTCATCGAAACCTAAAGAATCTTCAATTTTACGTTCCTCTTCATTAATAATATTTTCAATATTATGTAAAATTGTTGATGTTGTACTTGAACCTGAACCTGTACTATCACTTGCAAATCTAATACCAATTTGTGATTTAATAGCAATACCATTAAAACCCAAAGTTCTAGGTCTTAATGGATTAACTCTTATTCTCATAGCAGGTCTTAATACATTCATATTGTCCCACTTAAAAGGAAAGAAATAACCAAAAGGTTTCAAACTCATAATAACAATTATTTCGTCCATGAAAAATTTAACTGCGCTTTGACTTCTTTTCTAATATAGGATATAGTACTTTCTTTATATATGAACAACTACGATATATATGATGATAATACTGAGGAAATATAGTAGTAAAGTAGTTGGAGAATTAGTCAATCACCCTGTATTGTTTATGAAACATTTGGATTCATTGAATGATGTATCGAATACATCAATTCCATCAAATGAAATTTCAACATATATTAAGTCATGTATTGATCAAAGGAATGATGCAATGTTAGGTAAATTATTTGAAAAATATATACTCTACACTGGACCTGATGAATTAATTAAAAAGCCAATAATTGAATTAGATAATGGACAATTATTTAATATGATTAAATTTTTTAAATCAATGAATAATGTTAAAATGTATTCAAAATGTGTTGCATATTATACATCACGAATATCAAAGGATAAACATAAATTGGCGGAAATACATGAAAATAGTTTTAGGGATAAGATTGATATTTATATAAATAAATTAGGTCCATATGAAATAATTAAGAATGGAATGTTTACAAAATTTCAAATTTATAAACTTCATTTGAATAATGATGATACATTAATTGATGCATTGAGTATTTATTTCAATGAAAATAAAATCACACTAAATTTGAAAATATGTAAAGAATTATACTTAATGATGCATGGAATTAATACTAAACCATATAAGGAAGAATATTCTAAAACACTTAATCCAGATATTCAAATGGCTAGAATTTATAGAAGCACGATAAAGAAAACAGAGGTACCTGATCCAATTATTATAGAGAAATACAATGAGATAATAAACAATTCCAATAAGAAGACTCATTTACGACAGAAACTTGATCATCATAATCATAATCAACATTCATCACCTGTTCCATTTAATTGTTATCCATTTACACTTATTTTAAAACTACTATTAAAAGTGGAATTTACACCAGAAGTTCCAGTTAAATTATTACAATTTATAGTAATGGAATGTGGTATTAAACCAGATAAACCATCATTATCATTAATGGGTCAAATACTACGTAAGATAGGTAATGAATCAATAGCTGATATGCTTGATAACCTGTATAAGTAAGTAAATGATTAATAAGAAGACCTTAATGTATATAGACGCGTCATATTAAAATACCACTATTTTAATATAACTTTGTATTGTCTTTGTGTGATGGTGCAAATTACCACAGCATGGAAAGGCATTTATTCAGTAAAATGTATACTACTTGTGGGAGTGTAGTATATATATATATATCTAGTAACTAGTAGTATGTTCTTTCTATTGAGATAATGCGTTTGCTTGTCATTAATCCTAATTCTTCAAAGTCTATGACTGATTCACTTGAATGTGAAATAGATTCATTAGATTTATCATCAAATATAACTGTAGATTATTATACTGCACCAAAAGATGCACCATTATCAATTAATAATGATTTAGATGCTGAAAATTCTTCAAATGTTGTTATGGAACATCTAAGTGAAGATTATTTAAAAGATTATGATGGAATTTTAGTTGCTTGTTATAGTGATCATCCCTTGATTTATAAATTAAAATCAATTACAAATGCTAAAATTTTAGGTATATTTCAAGCTTCAATAATTTACGCTTTACAAGCTATTGATGATATATCAGATAAAATTGCAATATTAACATCTGTTGATGAATGGGAACAAATATTAGATAATGCAATAATTAATTTCTTAGGTGTTGAAAGTTTCCCCAATAATAGATTTGTTCATACATTAGCTGCAAATTTACCAATTTTACAATTACATGAACCAAATAATTACAATATTCTATTGGAAAAAATTCAAAATCTTATTAATAAAAATGTTAAAATTATTTTACTTGGTTGTGCAGGTTTATCAACACTTGATTATAAAATGAAGGGTGATTTCCCTAATATTAAATTCGTTGATTCTGTTAAAATTGGTATAAAACAACTTATTTCATTTATTGAAATTGGTAATGTATAAAAGTTTATAGAATTATAATTTCTTAATTAATCTCACTAATGCATTCTTTAGTTCAACTTTATCACTCTCTTCTGCAATTATTGGTTCATTATTATAATAATTAACAAGTTTCTTTAATTTTTCAAAATTATTAAATAATCCTGGTATAATAACATTCCTTTCAACCATCATTTTTTTCAAATTATTAACTTCATCAGTTTCCATCTTATCTGTAAGATATTCAATTAATTCAATCAGTGGTTCATCTAATACTAATCCTGGTTGAATTAAATAATGTAATTTATTTGAAATACTTTCAATCCATTCATTTGTTATACTTTTAAAATCATCAAAATACCATAAAAGACTAGTTAATTCATTACCCGTCTTTTCATTCTCTTCCTTATATTCAAATGCATGTTCTAATAAATCGGATGATATATTTTTATAAAATTCTCTCATTTGATTCCTATTTTGATAAACTAACTCTTTCAGAAATTCAAACTTGAATTTTGTATCTGAAACTATAAGTATATTTGTTTGTCTTAAAATTTCCATAATTTCATTCAACTCCCTAGTACTGATTAAATATTGTAAATGATTCCAAATATTAATTTGATCCTTTGAACATAATTTATACCCATGTCTTATTTCTAATTCCTTAAAATCACCATATTCAATAAAGTCAGGGAAATATTCCCAAATATTATCTTCATCATCAATATCTGATGATAGAAGTGCTGCAAATACCTTACCATGATCTAAGATCCCACAAATTTCCTGAATAAGAGACTTTAAATGTTTTTTATCAAGTAAATTAGTAAATTTAGTAAATAAACATTGTTCAGATCCATCAGTTTTGAACAAAACTGATTCATCAACATTTTTAACCCTTAATATAGAACTTTCATCTTCCCAGTTCAAATTTCTTAAAAACAACTCATTAACTTGATAATCAGCATGAAAATTACCAATATGACTCAAATAATTTATTAATTTAATATAAACTGATTCATTTTTCACCGTTTTGATAAAATCAACGAGATAATCTACACTTTCCCCATCATTGAACAACTTAGCAGGTAATGTAAATTCTGATTCATCAAATAAAATATTAACAATTGATTTTATAGGTCTCATAAGTTCAATGATCTCTAATTTTATAATTTTCATTTGAGTTTCATCTCCCTCTTTTAGGAATGGATATACTGTTTTATAAAAATAACCGAAAAGATCGATCCAACATACATCATTTAATTTGAGTAATGGCTGAGATATAAATGAAAGTTTCTCGTATAATTCTTCATAATCTTTTTTATCCAATTTCACATTTTGAAATCTATCTATTAATGGGTACCAAAGTTTTATTGATTCTTCATCTTCACGTACTAAAGTATCATAAACAACTCTAAAATTCGGGAATAAAGGCCATTTTTCAAATTGATTACAATTAAATGAAACCAATTGAATCAATTTACTCCATATTTTACCACATTCTTTGTATAATTTAGTATGAGTTAAATAGTTGAGTGTCTCACAGACTGCTTGACTTATAGTCATATGTAAACCACCTTCCTCCAATGATGATGATGGTGATGGTTCAAGTTGTTCAGATAATAAATTTCTTGTAAGTATTTTATTTTTATTGTTTAAATTGATTGACTCTAATAAAATTATTGCAGTATTTAATATTTTATTATATCCTGGTACATCAGTGTTTATTATTGAATATAGTAAATAATTTATAATTTGGTAACTACATTTATCTAATAAATGAGGATAAAGCATTGAAAATCTTTTAATTATATTAAATTTTTCACAAATTATTGAACAACTTGGGAAAAATTTCATTTGAATTAGTGTAATTGTAAAATTTTCATAAAGTGGACAATACCTTAAAGGAGTTGTTCTAATTAATTGAAATATTGGAGCTGTTAAAGATTTTGTAATATTTTCATTCTTCAAAATTCTACCACATGTTTCATAAATATTTTTCATTTCAGTTATTTCAGTTGTTAATGGTGATAATAATGCTAAAAGTTTTAATGATTGTGATGTTGTACGTAATTTAAATGGATCTAAACCATTTTTCAGTTCAATTATAACTGAATCTAATTCAAATTTAACAGATTTGATAATATTCTTTAAAATATTTGGTGTAAATACATTTGAATCAATTGATTTCTTCCTTTTAATTAATTCATTGAATGATGCATAAACTTCAAATTTTTTTTTAAAATCTTTATTAATTAATCCATTTGAACATTGTTCAATAACTCTCGGTATTTCCGGATAGTCGGTTGGTATTATTAATGAAAATCCTCTTGGCCAAGATTCATTCTTACCTAAATCTAATTTCAATATATCCTCAATTGAATATGCATCAATAGTATTATTATCACTATACGTACTTTTCAATATAGATTTCACACTAACATTTTCATAATTATTTGGTTTTATAGGTGACGATAAAATAACTGAACTTTCAATATCACTTGAAAATACAACACGTTTCTTAATCGGTGATGAACTTATGTCTTCCTTATTATTTTCCCTAATATCTTCCTCAATATCTTTACTTGTAGTTTCATTAGAATCTGGTATTTCAATGGATATATCATCACTTTTAGATATAGAATCAAACATATTAATGGAACCTGCCTTTGGTTTCCTTATTTTAGTAGGTGTATTTGATGATGGTGTTGATATAGCTCCAGATGATGAATTAGATGTAGTTATCGTACTTGAAATTGAAGAAGTTGAATCGATTATTTGTGTGTCCATTAATGGATTATTGATGTTGTTCATACTATGATTTGAGCTTTCTTTAAATGCTTTTCTTGGAGAATCAGGGAATAATGGAGTCAGAGTATTAAGTAATTGATTAATAGTTACTCTTTTATTTGAATTATTATTTCTTGATTTATTTCTTGGTGAAACAGATGATGATTTCCTCAAATCATCACATAATTTTTTCCTTGGAGAGGGAGTAGCAGTTTTATTTCTTTGTTTTCTTTTCAAATTAGCAACTTGTTGATTCAGTTTATTAACTTCATCTTCTTTGCTAATTTCATTTTCGTTAATTAAATTAACGTGATGAGGTGAAATTGGTGATGAATGTCGTTTTAATAGTTGATAATATGCAGGATCTCCATCTCTAGATATCTGACCAATACTAGAATCATTCATTGACATTCAATATTGTGATTAAAGAGCAATATCCCGGAATGAAATAGAATAAAATAAGTTATATCAAAAAGTATGAAAATTCATGTCACTAAACTAAGAAATTGAAAATTCAAAAATTTAAAAATTTAACGCGTAGCGTGTGTAACGTCCATTTTATTTATTCACTGACAACTATATATACCACTTCTTCTTTTGATAAGTTCTTATATTACTGGCTGACTATTGCATGAGACATCGATCATAACCTCATTTAGCTTAACCCATTCTAGACACCAATTAGATAAATCACATAATCTTATACCCGATCAATCACGAAGTTTCAGTATAACGAAAAATACAGTAACCTACTCTAAACTAAGCACATATAGATCTAAGTATTAGCACGAAAAATCATCGTCTTACTTGGTCAGCTCAAGTAAAAGGTTCTAAACTATACGTTATACTGATGCACAAGATTTCGGTTCTGATATTTTTGGTAAACGTAATCTAGTAAAACAAAAGCTATTTGATTGAAAAAGATCGATGAATCAATAGGAAACAGAGATTTTCTAAAATATATTTATTATCTTTCGACACAAGTTTATCATTGGTAATGTTTTTAAAACTACATGTCATGTTAAGTTTTGTTCTGAGTTAATATTTATGAACCGTTTTATACATGGTAAAAAGAAATCTTGGAACTACCAGTCCATAAAAGGTCAACTTAAATGAGAAGCTTTAATCTTCTTAACCGATAGATCGACTCTCTTTTTGTATGAAAGCAAAAATTAAACTTTTCACAGCGTACTGTAAACTTAAATAATGTTTCGAATTGGACTGAACCCTCCAAGAAGATCAGGAAAAGTTGCTGTTGAAGAAACCAAGCAACATAGAAAAATCACAATATAAGATCAATTCAAACATTAGAATTATACAGAAAGAGAGAAATCAATTTCACCAAATCTAACCTTCGTGACTGGGAAGATTATAGCCCAAAAACTGAATACTATGAAAAATGTTGAAAATTCATTAAAAACTACCGCTGTCGTCAATATCTAACAACTATTTCTAATAAATCACCATTGATGATTGGTGTTTCCACAGTGAATGAGTTAAAGAATTCAAAAATTTCACTTGTTGTTCAAAAGGCTATGGAAGTTAATCAACAATATTTATTTGAAGTTGATGCTACAATCCTTCGCAATAAACAATCAGAAAAAGTGTTTTCAAACAGGAAAGAGATCTCCTTTAGATGTCATGATGCAAAATCGGAGTTGAATTTATTGAATAATTATAAATTAAATATGTACACAACAATTCAAACTGGACTAAACCAACCAGTACTGTTTCTGAATTGGCAGACTATGGAAACGGGCAATTTGCTAAGAAGATTCTTAAGAAGGCAAATAACAAGCTTGATTCCACAGTTATCCAAGAAGCACTTGCTGAAATTGCAGAAAATGTGGGTAAATTAAGTAAGGAACAATTACAATTATTACCATGTATGTTGTTCCTCACTGACATGATTAAAATTGCCCCAGAAGAACATCACTCAAAATTAGCAAGGCAATTAATTCCAGAACTTAACAAATAAATAACAATGGCAGTAGCTGCTTTTAACTTTAAATCTCGTCCACTGAACATGGAGCCACCCAAAAGTGTTATTAACAAAAAAGCATGGTGTAAAAAGTGTGGTACAATCCATCCCAAAGATAAACATTTATGGGATCCTGTCACAGGTACACCTAACGCTGCAAGTATCAAACGTTATGGTTACAGGGCAATGAAATTTGAAAAGAGTAATGGTAATTAACAACACGGGGTTCTATCAGAAATTTATTTAAATTTTATAGTTCTTAGTAATAACTCATGAAATTAAACTCAGAGACACCAATTCCAAGAGAGTTGAAGCACTCTATAAAGTGGTAGAAGAGTGCCTGGTTTCAAGAGTAAAAGAAAGAAGTGTTGATCAAAGTAGAATAATTTGAAAATGGATTAATTTGGTCGCACATTAATTTATATTATTACGTAATTTGATCATATACACATTAATATACAAAAGAAGGTTATACTTTAGTTGTAACTAATCCAAAATCTTGTTCATAGTTAGGTAGTATTATCACGGGTATTCTAATGTAGAACTCATTAACATTAGAAATGTTCTCTCTAGCACGGAAAAGAATTGATCCATTACCATCAATGAAAATTTGATTTAAATCATATGATGTTTTCATTGCTCTATTTGCTTCATCATAATCAGTATTATTATTATTATTATTATCATTACTCTTACTATTTGAATATGTATCTGATGTAATAAACCTTATTTGAAGATAATATTTATTTGTAAAGAAATTAGTCTTAAATTGAGATTCTGTTTCAATTGGAACTAAAACATCAGTATTTACTGAAAATGTATTAAAAGTAGTTAAAACTTTTTCAAATAATATTGATTCTAAAATATTATTATCTAATCTTGATGATGGTTCACCATATGTACCTTTTTTCAAATATTCATCCTTATAGAAAATTTGATGTTTTAATAGTTGAATTTCAATACCAGTTGTTTCATATCTATCATTTTCAAGATTTAAATTTATATTAATATAATCACCTAATTTGAAAACTGCCTTTTTCAATAAAATTGTTGCAATTGCATCATTATTTTGTTTAATAATATATTTTGTTTGTTGTTCCCTTGGTAATAAATGATCATATTCAAATGTATCACTTAAATTTTCAACTAAATCTTTTTGTCTTTGTGCATATTTATAATCTGATAAAATTTCCATTAAGTTTTCTCTAAGGTTGAATTTATAAGATTTTTTATTAATCATACTTTTATCAAATTGTTCCTGTATTTGGATAATACTATTTACATCTGATTTATCTAATGAATCTAAAATTTTAAGAAAATCTTGAATATCTTCATCTTCCATAACTGATGGTTGGGATAAACTTAAATTACTCATATTCAATTTACTTTTATATGTCGAATTTATTGTTGAATGGAAACTTGAACTTGAACTTAACCTACGTGATCCAATTTTCTTCCTTAAATTCCAAAAGCTAATTCTTCTAACTGAATTTCTGTTTCCATTTTTCAAAGTAGATGATAATTGATGATTTGATATATCTTCAATTATTAAATCTTCGGTAAACATATTCAAATTTGATTTTTGTAAATGATATATTGGCTGTCTACCATAATTATCAATAAATGGTTGAATTTTAAATGGAACAAAAATTGTTTTACTAACTATATTTTTCCCTTCTGTTTCTTGATAACCTAATATAAAATTATAACTGATATTAACCGCCTCTGTTGAATAAGTTGGTGGAAGAAATTTAGGTAATTTACAATTAATATAGAACGACTTTTCATTAAGAGTTTCACCATTATTTGGATCAAATTCCAGTTCACTAAATATGATGTTTTGATTTGAACTATAGAATGGAATAAATTTCATATGATTTTCAGTTGCTGTATTTATATCTCGAGAACTCATTTCTGTATTATACAGTGTATTCAAACCAGATAAGAAATTAGAACCATCATCATCATTATCGATATTTGAATTCATTCCATGTATACCTGCAAATTTCCCCTCTATTATTGTACTTTTCTGTAAGTCTTTGAATAATGAATAATCAATTATAGTATCATTAATTGTATAATGACCTAATATTTGTCCATAACCAAGAATAAGAGATGTTGCCTTTGTTTCCTCTACTTCATCTAATTTTGTTTCATCATTGGTATCTTTATTAAAACTATCTAAAAATAAAGATCTTGTTGCATTAGATAATTGAGTAGACAATCGACTACCAAACCAACCACCAGTAGATTTATCCTCTGATTTATCCTCCGATTTTTCAATTGATTTTTCAATTGGCTGTTTTGGATCTATAGTATTATTGTCATTATTATTTTCATCCTCATTCTCTTCTTCAATATTCACTTCTGCATTTGAATTAGAAAAAGGATCTTGAAATGGTGTTTTAAAAGTCATATCTGAAATATCATTAACATATTGAAATTTCACTAATAATGAGAATTCATCAGTTCCTGCAAATACTGGATTGTTTTCATAAATAAATGATACTTTAACATTATCATTGATTTGTCTCACGTAAGTTCTGTGAGTGTCCATTGATTATTTCAATGATATAAATGTCAATGGTGTGTTTAACTTCAATAAACACCTCTGTTACTATGTACAATCATTGTTCAGTTCATAAAAGTACAAAGAGAAGTCGCGCCTTGAAAAACAAAAAAAAGTGATTATGTAATATATTTAAGAATTTGAATTGGTAGCCAAATTATTTAATAGTAGTAAGTAGAGTAGATGGTATATAGTGTTTACATAGTGTTTGAAGAGTATTTATTACATGGTATATTAAAATAAATAAAATGGTGATAGCATATCTGTGAAAAAAATTGTAAATTTAGGAATTCTTTGAAGATTCAGTATTTAGGAAATCATCTTTCTCTATTGATCACCATTCCATCACCTTAGCTCCCACACAACATCATTAGTGGCTTAAAAGTATTAATAGGACAATTATAGCAGTAAAGCACACCAAAACACCCAATAACCACCAAACCAAACAAAGACATGAAAAACTGTGTGGAAAAAAAAGTGTTGATGAAAAGGGAAATTTTCAGTTTCCCCTTTTTGCTTTCATCAAATGTTGAATACATTACTTTCCTTTCTACATTTAACAAAGCTAACTTTGCTTATTATAAGTGTAACTAGTGGTCAGATCCAACCAAGTAATAACATAAGTAAATTTCTATTGAACTATTATTAAAAAATCCCCCACAATAGATGAGTCTTTATGATAATGTTGTAAGTTATAGAGCACCATCTCAAATATGGTGTATCCTTTTATTAATAACTTTTTCATATTATTGTTATAGAAATATATATTTACAATCAGAGATTGGTTTTAAATTACCACCTGTTAATTTAATTTCTGCATTAAATAGTTTTGGCATATTTGCTGATTTACCATCAAATGAAAGGTTTGACCTTTATGTAAATTTAGCTAAAACTTTTGATGCCTATAAGGATGATTATATGAATCATTATGAAGATTATTTACTTCTGATTAATAGTTATTTAATATTAGATGAATCACAAATTGCATTGAAATATTATGCTTATAAATTTTATATTAATGAAGAATATGAATTAAATGATAATTTTGTTTTAGGATCTCCAATTGTTGAATTCAATTTAAATTTTGATTCAGAAAATAATAATAAAGATAGGGATTTAAACTTTATTAATAAACATTATCAACTTTTTGGGGTTAAAAATAATAAAGAAAGTTGTGAATTATTCTTCAATAATTATATCTATCCATTGTTCAAGTCACAAAGTAATTGGAAAGAAGTTGAAATTGCAAAATCAATGTCTCAAGTTTTGAATCATTGGACTTTGGTTAAAAGATTACAAATTACTTGTTTTGCTTTGTCATTATCTTTTATCCTTTTTTCAATTATTACTTTCATCATAGCAAAATGTAAACCAGAAAGTTTATACAAGACATTCTTAGGCTATACTATTATGTTCTTATATTCATTGGCCTACATCACTACAGTGATATTAGCTTTTATTTGTGTCTCAATTACAATTGTTACTTATAATATCAAATTGAATTTTGAAGGTTTGCATAATACAAGTTTTAATGTTTTACAAATTGGTTGGTTATTATTTATTGGTTATATTTCAGTATTATGGGTATCTAACTTCATTAGTTGTAATAATCCATTGAATAAATTGAATAATGATGATGAAAATGATAATTTGAGAACTCATATTAATGCATTAATGAATTTATCTGTTAATTCAAGTGAAAAATTATCACAGCCAGTAACTAATAATAGTAGAGCTCCTGTTATTACAGAGTCAATGAATGAAAAGGGAACAACAAAAATAACAGAGAAAATTACTGAAAGTGAACAAGCAAATGATGCTGATAATGAAGCTAATGATGAATTTGAAACTGAAAAGAATTATAAGGTTCCTATTTTGAAAAGTGCTTCAATTGCATTAAATTCAAGTATTAAACCTTTAGTTACATCATTGAAAAGATTAGTTACACCTAAGCCAGCTAATACTGCAATTGATTTTGAAAAAATAGATGAAGAATTTATTAACTATGCAAATCTTGATACCTCATTTGAACCATTTAATGAAGAGAAAACAGTATCTGATGTTGTTTATTATTTACCATCAGGAGATACAACTAATAAAAGTCCAACAACAGAAATTGATAAGATTTTCACTAAAGATGCATTTGAAAACTTCAAAGCTTTAAATTTAGTTTCATCCTTATCACTTAATCATCCTGATGTTTCACCATGTGATGATGGGTTACTAAGCTATAATTCTTCTTCGAATTCTCCTCAAAGTAAGAATAATATTAGTAGTATGAAAAATAGTTCAGAGCCAAATTCAATTATGCAAGATTTAAATAACAAAAGAGCAGGATTTTATCAACATGCGGGATTATCCGTTAATAATAATAGCTTCAATACTGACAAAGTTGGTAGTAATAGTAATAATAGTTCATATTCAAGTAAACCTAGTGCAACTAATTCTGGATATAAATTTCATTATGGATCAAATATCAAAGAAGTTGTACCTAGATCATTCAATCATGTAGGATTATTAAAATATCCAATTGAAAAATTAACACCGATGAGTGGTAAAGATACAAGTATTGAATGGGAAAAGAAATTTGGACTTTCAAGTGCCATATCGGAAGCAGAAACAATTCAACTTGATTCAGTTAATCAAATAGACTCTGGTGCCAGTTCAAGTTTGAAATCAAGTTATAAAAGTAAATTAAACACACCAAATACAAAAGAGAAAGAAAGAGAGAGGGAAACTTCAAGATACTCAAGAAATCATAATAAAAATAGTAATAATAATAATCATAATAGTCATAGTAATAATAATAGTCCAAAAAGTACTAATATTGTCAAAGCTTCACCTGAGAAGAAGCCAAAGGTCAAGAAGCCAAAGGAAAGAAAGAAAAGTAATTTTGAATATTTCTTACCAAGTACTATGCAATCTGAATTTACACAATCATCAGCAGAGATCACCACATCAGATGAAGAGCAAGATATTGAAAGTGGAAAATTAGAGACACAATCAATTCCTGAACAACAGAGTGGTAGTATGTTTTCTATTGAAAGAGTTGTGAATGAACATCGTAGGAGTATGTAAATATTAATTTGTAAAATATATACTGTATAGATATTATTATTATTAGATTCTTTTTAAAGTAAGTCTAAAGTTAAAGTTATAAAAAAGTTTTTATTTAGGAGCTAAAATTGGATGATCCTTAAGTGATTCAAGATAAGGAGCAATTTGTTCATACTTGTCATAAGAAAGTCCAAAAATTGAGAATTGATGGAAGATCTTGTAAGCAACAATATCAGCAACTAAAATTTCATCACTGGTTAAGTATTTTGTCTTTCTTTCCTTTAATTCATTATTGAAGTATTCAGTATATTTGTGAATTTTATCCATACCACTGTTCTTATCATCATCAGTAGAACCAAAGAATGCTTGTACAAAAGCAAATATAAAATCACTATTGAAAAAAGAAAGCCATTTCAGATTGGTTGCTTTCTCCTTTGGATTTGCACCTGAAAATTCAGGTTTTGAAGATGAACTAATAATGTAATCATAAATAACAACAGCTTCAGTTAATTTAAAACCATCAGATGTAATAAGTGCAGGAGTTTTACCTAATGGAAAAAGTTCTTTGTAATTATCAACAGTTTTAACATCAACACTTTCAATATCTAATCCAACGTATTTACCTAAATCAGAAATCCAGTTAGATCTTCCAGAGGTTGGTGCCATGTATAAAGTAGCCCAGGTCATTTTGTTCTTTTTTGTTTGTTATTCTATTTGTGGTTGTCTATATTACATTTACAGGTTGTTATTATCCATATTTAGATACTTTCATGTTGGTTTTATACTTATAACTTCTTGATAAAGGTTCATGTTGATAATTATGGAATAGCCAAATTAACTCCGTGTGATGTTTAACTCCCCTATTTAACTCCGTTTTTTAAGAAATTAACTGGGCTTTTACCCTATGTTATCTCCATTTGAGTCTTTTTTGTTATCTACAAATGTTCCTTTTCTGGTAAATTCTACATTGTCAACGTGTTAATATTTGATTGAACCTGTGTTGATTGTTACGTGTTCATAACACATCTAAAAAGGGTAGCCTTACAATCGATGATTCTGAACCATCGGAATTTGACGGAATCCGGAAATGAACTTTTTTTTATTTGATGATAATTTTTTTTAATAATGAGTTTGGTGATGATATGATGTTCAGAGTTAATAATGATGATGACGTTGTTGTTAATTGATAAGGATCATACACTAGACAGTTCAACACATATACCCCCTATAAGATATGAAATTTCCTCAAAGTATAGAGTTTGATGATAAATTATGTCGACTTCAAATAAACAATTTACGTAAAACAAGGCCCATGGTACAAAGTGAATGTAAATTTCACATTGGACATATCTATAGAGAAATTAAATATCAATTCGATCAAATCAACTTTAAATTGAAACCCTCTAATACAATTAGTGATATTCAAATGGATTCTGATTTAGAAAAATTCATGAATGATTTGTTTTTAGAGACAAATATTATAATGGATACACCAGGTTTAATTAATACTTTAATGCATGAATGTATTAAACATAATTGTTCAGCTCAATTCTTACGTGATGTTATTGATCAATATGATAGTAATGGTGAAATATCAGGTATGAGATTGTTAGTTTCAATGAATAGATTAAGGAGAGGTATTTGGGAATATAATATACTTGAAAGAGTTGAATGTATTGAAGAAAATTATTTACATTGGTCATTTCGTAAATGTGTTTTCGAAATGGAAGCAATTCATGAAGTTAAACCTGCATTGTTTAATAGAACTACTTTAGTTACTAAATTATTATATAAGGCTAATCATCATCAAAAATTAGATGAATTTGCATCAAATTCAATGCTTATATTTGATATGTTACATGATGATTTCTTAGAATCAACTCAACCTAATGATGTATTAGGATTCTCATTTGAATTGGTTAATTCTTCAACTTTATTAGATTGTATAAAAAGTTTGGGAATTGATATAGATTCAGAAAATAATAACTACAATGATGCAAAGAGAAGGAAAATTCAATAATTAGATATATTTTAGAAAATTCTTGTCTATCAGTGTTTGTATACTTTATTTATTTAATTTTATGTTGTACAAATAATTTACAAAAGGTTATATTTATATTATTTTAATTTCATTTCTATTTAATTGTTTACTTCTTCTGTTACTGCTTCTTCTTCATTACCTTCATTACTTTCGTTAACTTCGTTAATTTCACTCTCAACTTGATCAGACGCTTCTTTAACAACATACTCATTATTATCTTCATCCCATTCAACAATAGGATCAGCAATCTTATCGCCATTAGGTTTTAATAATCCAAATTTAGCATCAAATTCACTATAATCAAGTTGCTTTTTCATATAACCTAAATACATTTTATAAGCTTCACCTTCAAGAACCATTGAATCAGAATATAAAACAGATGTATCCAAATTGTAAAGTCTTGCATTTTTAAAAATTAAATGAACATCAAACATAAATTCATCTAATGAATTATAAGTCCAATTATTCATTCTTCTCTTAACTGTATCAAATGCAATTGGATTTTTAATGATAACATAATAATCTGGGTATAATCTTTTCTGTGGTTTTGCATTGAAAATTTTACATAATTTCCTACCTGCCGGATTAACAAAATTTTGAATGTGATTTAAAATTTCAACCATTTGAGTTTGTAATGTAACACGATCTTCACCAAATGGCTCCTCTGATGGATAAATTTCTCTTGATAATGGTGTTGTACCAAAATTCTTCCTTCTACGAACTGGTGGTCCGCTAAATGTACTTTCTGCAGTTTCAGATACTGGTGTTGCGCTTTTAGATGGTTTCTTTGATTTCTTTGAACTGGTCTTTGGACGTTTTAATGCTCTATTTTCTTCATCTAAATCATCATCAAATTCTTCATTGGTTTCTTCTAATCCATCAACACCTTCTTCATCATTATCATCAACTTTCTTATTGGATTTACTTCCCTTCTTACGACCTCTCTTTTTAGGCTTTTTATTTTCATCTTCATCAAATTCATTATCTTCTGCATCACTAACAAGACCATCAATTTGTCTCAACCACTGTTCTTCAGTTAGATTTTCATCATATTGAGTAACTTTACGTTCTCTAGTACCACGTCCATAAGCATCTAAATCTTCAACTTTATCTTCTTCAGGTTGAATCTCTTGATTATACATCTCAGGTAATTCTTCTTCTGAATATAATCTTGGTAAGTTAGAATTCCAATTCTTCATTCTTTCATCATCAATTTGTCTGAAAATTTCAATTTCTTCTTCAGTTCTAGCTAAAATTTCATTTAATTCATCATCATTTAAATCATCATCATTATCATTTGATTGTTCCTCGGTTTCAATTAATTTTCTTAATAAAGCTTCTTGTTCTTCAGCAGTAGATTTTTGATCGAATTTACCAGCTTGAATAACTTTACCATCAATATCTAACTTTTGATGTGCTTTCTCTAAAATATATTCTTCAATTGAATCACTTGTAATTAATCTTAAAATTCTAACTTCATTCTTTTGACCAATACGATGTGCACGATCTTGTGCTTGTAAATCTTGATGAGGATTCCAATCAGTATCAAAAATAATAACAGTATCTGCAGTTTGTAGATTCAAACCTAAACCACCAGCTCTTGTTGATAATAAGAAAATTGAATAAGGAGAATTTTCTGCATTAAAATCATGTAATAATTCTTGTCTATCATCTGCCTTAGTATCACCATCTAATCTCATATATTTAACATCACGAAATCTTAGAAAATCTTCCATAATATCCATAATTTGAGTCATTTGAAAGAACATTAGAACTCTATGACCAGTTTTAGCAAATTTTGGTAAAATTCTATCCAATAGTTCAAATTTACCACAAACTCTCCAAATTAGATCATTGTTTTGATGTGATGGATTAATCATATCTTCGATATCTTGGAAAACAAATGGATGATTACAAATTTTTCTCAATTGCATTAATTTATTGTTCATACCTTTAATACCAACTGCATTATTATCTTTATCACCAACATATAATTTATTATATTTAAGCATTTGATGATACATTTTTGCTTGTAAGCCTGATTTTTTACATTTAATAACTTTTTCAATTTTATTTGGTAATGATTTTTCAACATCTTTCTTTAATCTACGTAAAAGGAAAGGTCTTAAAACTTTATGTAATCTTCTAATAACCAATAATGTTTCTTCTTCTGATAATTCAATTTTATCTTGACCACCAGTATTAGCAAAAGGTGTGTTAAACCATTCATCAAAGGATTTAACAGAATTGAAAATTTTAGGTAAAACAAAATTTAATAATGCCCATAACTCAGGTAAATTATTTTGTAAAGGAGTACCAGTTAAAATTAATCTATAATCAGTATGATAAAATTCATTTAATGTATGAGATAATTTCGATTTTGCATTTTTCATTCTATGACCTTCATCAATAATCATATGAACCCATTTAATTTTAGATAATAAATATTTATCTTTAATAATATATTCATAAGTTGTTAATAAAACATTAAAGTCACCTGCCTTAACACGTTGAGCTAATTCTTTACGATATGCTGGATTACCTTTATAACTAATTTTTTTTAAACTTGGAGCCCATTTATCAAATTCATTATTCCAATTTGATAAAACACTAAGTGGTACAATAACTAAAAATGGACCAGGTAATTTTTTAACTTCTGTAATATAGGTTAATAATGAAATTGTTTGAATAGTTTTACCTAAACCCATTTCATCAGCTAAAATACCATTAAGATGATTATTATATAATGAAACCATCCATTCTAAACCACGAATTTGATATTCCTTTAATGTACCACCAACTAAAATTGAAGGTTGTTGAGCAACTTTTTCCTTAATTTTATGTGCAACATGATAATAATCTGAATTTTGTTTTTTCTCAAATTCTGTTTCATTACCATCATCATTTGCAATTTCATCATCATTTTCCTCTGTTTCATCTGTATGACCAACTTTAACCATTTTTTCATGAGTTTCTCTCTGTTGATCTTTAACAGCTGCTGTTAAACTACTTAAGAAAGAATTAGTTTGATTAAGAAGATGAGTAATTCTAGTATCCTTAGTTTGATCTAATAATTTGACATAAGCTTCCTCATCATTTGCCTTTAAAGCTTGTAATCTTTGTTTTGCATTTTTCTCAATTCTACGTTGTTCTTCCTTTTCAGCTTGTTGATGATAAAATAATAAATTCTTAGCTAATCTTTGATATTTTGATTTTTTCTCTGATAATATTTTCATATGATCACTTGAAGCTGTTAATAAATTAGCTTGTCTTTCAATAACTTGATGAATTTTCTTCTCAGATTCAATTTTCTTTTGTTCATCATATAACGCAGTAACTAATGATGCATCATTCATACCAATTGTTCTTGCCTTTGCAGAGAAGTTAGGTAAATGATTGATTAATAACATATCTTGATGATGAACACATGATAATATATAACCTCTTAAAGCTTTTTGTAATGGTAATAATTTAAACGCTTCAAAATCAACTTTAAATGATTCATCAATTTTAGCCAATTTCTCTAAGTTATCAAGTTCATATTGAATTAATAAATTTTCGTGTAATGATTTTAACTCATTTGCAGTTTTAACATCTAATGGATTTGGATAAATTGAAGGTGTGAAAATTTTAGATTTTGGTAAATTTAAAAATTCATATAAGATATTACTCTTTAATTGAGGAATGACAAAAGTATCAACAATAGCATTTGGATCTTGAATATTTTCTCTTTTGATATTATTATATTTTGGATCAAATTTATCAGCTAAAATTGGAGGATGTGGAGGTAATGTACGTGGAGGGTGAACCTTGTTATCTATAAGAACATCGACAGGAGTTTCAAGTTCAGTTGATTGTTTCTTAGATTTCTTTGGTTTTCTAGGCTTCTTCTTATCCTGTGGTAAATTCTTAGATTGTTCATCTGGAACTGGAATACCACCTAGACCTTTAGCCATTGCTTGTTGTTGTGCTTGTTGTTGTTGTAAAAGTCTAATTTGGTATTCTTTTTCCTTCTGTTGTTCTTGTTTCTGTATTTGAGCTTGTTTATAAAGATTTTGAACTTCCATATCTGCAGAATTATCAATACTTGGATGTTGAAGATTTCCTTGTGTTCTATCATTATTCAATTGAGGAATTGATGATCTTGATTGATTATTTAATTCCATTAATTTAGCCTTTTGTTCGGGAAACTGATTATAACTTGCAGTTATTATATTTACTAAATCAGGAGTTATTGGTTGACTTTGTATAAATTTTTTGAAAGTTGCAATTTGAAATTTTAAAACATGAGCTTGAACTGGATGGAAGATGGAAGATGGTTGGTTTGGAGTTTGTGCAGATGGTGAGTTCATTTGTACCGGTTGTTCATTATGTCTAGCAAATTGTTTGGCTTGTTGTTGCTGTTGTTGATTCTGAGGTTGAACTTGTGGTTGTTGTTGTTGTGGTTGAGGTATCTGTTGTTGCTGTTGTTGTTGATACATATTTTGATGTTGATTATTTTGAGAGTTTTGTAACTTTGCTTGCAATTGTTGTTGTAATAGAATATTCTTCTGTTGAGGTGTTAATTCAGATTTCATCATTTGAGGTGTTTGATTAGACCCATTATTGGAACCATTGAAGTTCATAAACTGTTGATTTGAGTCCATTGAGTTAGGAAAGGAGCCATGTTGTTGAGGTTGCTGTTGCTGTTGCTGTTGCTGTTGCTGCTGTTGAGACTGTTGTTGTTGTTGTTGTTGAGGTGGTGGTACTTGTTGCTGAGAATCTTTATTATTTGATTTACTCTTTTGTTGTAAATGAGATTGAATTTTTTGGAAATTTGGATCATTTGATAATAAGGTAAATAATTTAATATATTGAGGCATTCTATTAGCATTTACACCATGTTGAAATCTTAATTGTTGTAATCTTTTATAAATTTCTTGAATTTGAGAGACTGATAATCCTTGTTGAGTAAATTGTTGCTGAATATTATTAAAATTTGGATTATTTGTCGTGTTTGGGGTATTGTTATTGTTTATATCTTGACCAGAAGGGGTATTCGCTTGAGATGATCCATTGGGTGAACCATTATGTGATTGATGTTGCTGCTGTAACAACTGTTGTTGTTGTTGTTGTTGTTGTTGATCGGGGATATTGAATTGCTGAGCATTAAAATTCATGATTTAGAAAAATGAGTAAAATGAGCAATATAACTTATAACTATAATATACAATAAATATGAATAAATAGATAAATACGGAACAGTAATGAAATCAATTGACAGAAATATAAAAGTAAATAATAATAATAATGGGAATATCACTATCACTTGACACTGTATAATATATATTACTAATTAATCTATGGAATTACCTAAATAAAACAATAATAATAAATAATAATAAAAGAGTTTTACATAAAATCGATGTGGCGATGTTTTCATTGAAAGTGACATTTTTCCAATTTTTGTTGGACAGCGAGAATTTTTGTTTTTATTATATGGTCTTTCGGAATTTTCATTCTTTTTTCATTCTTCGGAATTTTAGTTATAGACACACTCTACAATAATGGAACTGATGCACCATCTCCTCTAGGATCACTACCACCTGCATAGACTAAATAATCATCACCTGGTTGTGACTCTAATCTGATGATTTGTCCTCTACCCATCATTTTCCTATCATTGCCCTTCATAACTTTAACTTTATGACCTAATTTTTCTAATTTTTTAACAACTTCATCATCAATACCTTCTTCAATTCCAACAAGTGTAAAATCATTAGATACAGGTCCATCTGATCCATTACCCTTATCAGTATGTTCATATTCTGGATGTCCAGAAAGACAAATTCTAGGTGAATCTAATGCTTGTTGTGGATTCATACCAAAATAAATCATATTAAGATAAATTTGTACATGTGCCTGTGGTTGATTATATCCACCCATAATACCATATGATGCATATAAATGTTCTTCATTATCTCTTTCACCCTCAGTTGTAATCATACCTGGAATAATTGTATGATATGAACGTTTACCTCCTTCAAGACAATTCTTACTTGTTGGATTTAAACTAAAATTACCACCTCTATTTTGTAAAACAAATCCATGTTTTGGTACAATAATACCACTACCAAAACTTTCATATAAGGAATTAATAAATGAACATGCATTACCTTCACTATCAGTTACTGTAAAATAGACAGTATCAGATTTGAACATTGGATTAGGAATAACTAATTTATTATTTTCAATAACTTTATCATTGTGAAATTCTTTACTTCTTAATGTAAGATATTCATCACTTAAAACTTTAGAAATTAAATTGTTTTGATCAATACCAGTTTTTTCCTTATGATGATCATAATCATTAACATATTCCTCAGATTCCTTAAATGAAATTTTTAAACATTCAATCAATAAATGCAAATACTCAGCTGAATTATGTTTTAATTGACTCAATTGAATTGTCTTATTATTTTCTAATTGTTTAATTAATCCTAATGTCATTAATGCAATGATTCCTGATCCGTTGGGTGGAATTTCCCATAATTTATGATTTAAAAATTCATAACTAATTGGTTCAACAAATGTGGTTTTATGATTTGCTAAATCATCTAAAGTTAAAACGTGACCTCTCTTTTTCAATTCTTGTACAATTGAATTAGCAACTTCACCCTTATAAAAACCATCCTTACCCAATAATGCAATTGTTTTCAATGTATTTGCAAAATCAATATTTTTCATAAATTGTCCCTCTCTTGGAGCTTTTGAATTATTACCATTTGGTAAGAAATTCTTAATATCATCACTATCATTATTATTCTCCTTTAATAATTTTCTTTCAAAATTCTCCCATAAATGTGCACTGATACCAGATACAACATAACCATTCTCGCATAAATCAATAGCAGGTTGTAAAATTTCTGCAAATGAAACATTACCACTTCCCCATTTCTCAACAGAATCGTACCAACCTGCAATTGCACCAGGTACATTAACTTTGAAAACTGAATCTTTCTTAAATCTAAAACTAGGTAAGATATGATCAGGATAATTTTCCTTTAAAAATTCAATATTAAAACCCTTAGCTGAACGACCTGTACCATTCATACCATAAACTTTTTTATCAATATTTTTATAGAATAATGCAAAACAATCACCACCGATTCCAGTTGATGCAGGTTCTAAAACTGTTAAACATGCAGAAATTGCAACTGATGCATCAACAGAGTTACCACCTTTTTCTAAAATTTTAATACCTGCAGCATTTGCTAATGGTTGAGTTGATGATACCATCCCCTTAGTTGAGTAAACTGTTGATCTTCTTGAATTGCATGGAAGGTCCATTGTGCTTGTTTGTAGAGTCTTGTAGAAAAGAGTGCATTGTATATAATTGCTAAAGATCAATTATATTAAAGATCCACAGTTTCTGTGCTTTTGTTCAATTTGGAAAAGCTTATCGGTCTTCGGTGATTTTTTGCCGATAATGCGAGATGGATATCTTTTTTCCTACAAAACTAACTTCCCCACATACTTATATTATCTGACTATTAGTGTTGTATTGTAAATGTGTGTGTTACCTGTATATGCCTTATTGCTTTAAAAAGAAAAAAAACTATATTTCACAAATTATTTATTATTTAACATGATATATTTTTTAAAAACATAAAAAGATCTGTGGAAATTGGACCAAAAAATGAATAAGGTTTTTCAACAAAACAACCATTTCAACAAAATGCCAGACAAAAATAACATATGATGGTATAAGAGTCCAAGCCATGACACCTCTCAGTAATTTATAAATTAATAAAAACAAGCCTGGGCTCACGTGATTTCACATGGTCCAATTTATCATACAAAGAGAAAAGGCACAGGAAGCATAAGTGGCCGAGCGGTCTAAGGCGACAGACTCAAGTTCTGTTACTGGTAACAGTGCGCAGGTTCGAACCCTGCCTTATGCATTTCCTTAATTTTGCGGGCTTAGCTCAGTGGGAGAGCGCCAGACTGAAGATCTGGAGGCCATGTGTTCGATCCACATAGCTCGCAAAGATTTATTTTTTTTATTTTCATGTTTTGTTTATTACTTTGTACAAACAGAACCCTTTTTTTTGAATCTTGATTATTATTATTTTTGAAGAATTATTTAGTAAATTATTAGTATAGCTTTTATACAGAAAGAGTTATATATATATTATATTATATTATATTATGTATTTATTTATTATTGTATTGTATATTATTAGTAAACGAGAGATGAGTAATATTAATTAATGTTTATAATTAAAGTAAATTTAATTCTTCTAATCTTTGACAATGAGGTAACTCCATTGATTCAGCCTTTTTAATAGTTTCCCAATCATTAAATAATATACCTTTTGCACCATCAATTAAATCTTTTTTGTAATTCATTTCTCGTTTACAACCAAATTGTAATTGTTCAATATATTTATTTTCAACATATTTATCTAAATCTGATAATTCAGATTCAGAATCTTTTCGTCCATTAAAATCATTTAATGTATTTTCATCAATATAATAAGGTATATTATATTTTGGAGTTAAACGTTCAATTTCAAATTTATCAAATTTTGTATATTGATAAACTGGTACTTTACCATGAAATTGTTTTGAATTTGATCTTAAATTATAAGAATCTGATCCACCTGATAAGAAATTCATAAACATTGAAAAAAATATAATTAATAATGGTATAAATTGAATTAATGTTGGTAACCATTTTGGACCTTCTTGTTGTTGATTTTGTTGATTTTGTCCATTACGTCTATTTGTACGATGTTGTTGATTTGCACGTCTTCTTGCATTCATACCAGGATTTGTAAAGAAAAATCCATTATCACCCATACCATTACCACCAAATTGGAAACTAAATCCATTATTACCACCTGCACCCATATTAAATAACATATTAAATAAATCATCATTAAATCCACCACCCATGCCAGCACCTTGTGGGAAACCTTGAAAACCTTGAAAACCTTGAGGGAAACCTTGAAATCCTGAACCTGCAGCATAACCATTTCCACCACCACCACTACCACCACTACGTGAATCAGGATCTGAACCTGTCATATCATACATTTTACGTTTTGAATCATCACCTAAAATTTCAAATGCTTTTGCAATAACTTTAAATGCTTCAGATGCCTTTGGATGTTTATTCTTATCAGGATGTAATTTAATTGCCAGTTTCCTATAAGATTTTTTAATTTCTACATCATTTGCAGATTTATCGACTTTTAGTACACGATAATAATCTGTATGTTTAATTGAAAGTATTTCTTCCACTATTTGCTTTTGTTCTGGTGTATAATCTGTCATTCCCGATGCTCTCTAATGATACGATGATGAAAATATTATAATATTAATAATTATGTACAATGATATGAGATAATAAAATAAGAAACACTAATAATAATTGATAATTGAAAAGTAATAATAACTATATATCTATCTTACTTACTTATCAGAATATATATTATAAAATTACCTATAAATACCAGCTGTTCAGAATATAAATACCAACGGTTGTCCAACAGAAATTTTGCAGGTGGCAAACTGAGAAAATCTGAAATTTTGGTGATTATTCAACTTGATGTTTATTATGTGGCCTTTTCTTTATTATATGTATGATTACGTAACACTATTATTACTATTACTATTACTCAAGTTAAGTTAAGTTAAGTTAAGTTAAGTTAAGTTAAGTTAACTATACATTACATTATATAAATAAACTATTTATCATCATCAAGAAGCCATAAAGCCATCTCTTTCTTTTCATTATCCTTACTCTTCTTATCATTCGGTATTTCATCAACTTTACCCTCCATAACAACTTGTTGAACATGTTCCTTTTGCTTTGCACGATCTCTCATTCTTTCCTCAATTGTATCACGAACTAATAATCTATAAACTGTAACTTGTCTCTGTTGACCTAATCTATGTGCTCTATCCATAGCTTGTGAATCAATAGTTGGATTCCAATCTGAATCATAAAAAATAACTGTATCTGCTGCCGTTAAATTAATACCTAAACCACCAGCTCTAGTTGAAAGAAGGAAAATAAATAATTCTGGATTACTTTGCCAATCATTGACTAAATCTCTTCTATCACTTAATCTTGATGATCCATCTAATCTAATATATTTATATTGTCTATATGTTAAATATTCTTCCATTAAATCCATCATTCTAGTCATTTGGAAATAAATTAAACATTTATGATCACCCTTCTTCAAATCAACTAACATTTGATCGAGTTTCTTTAATTTAGCACTCTCAAGAACAAATCTTTCCATTGACGGTAATCTAATAGTACCCCCATTCATATAATTAGATTCCTCTTCTGGATACATCTCTGCCTTTGGCCAATCTTTAACAGGTATTTCCTTCTCAATTAATTCAGCTTGTGTATCTAAATTCAATGGTAGTAATGCTTGTCTTATCTTTTCATTGAAAAATATATCCTTTTTAGTATTCTCAAAATTACTCTTAGAACAAACAATTTCAATTGGTGGCGCTGATGCATTGATAAAATATCCAGGTCTGAAACTTCTCATATACATATCCTTTAGTGAATCATCTTTAACATTCAATAAAGAATCTGGAATTAAATCTGTTTTAATATCAGATAATATTAATGAATTCTTCTTATCTTTATTATAAATTTCTTTGAAAATTCTTAAATCTTCATTATTTTTGGAATTCAAATATGATCTATTATCAATTGCATTATTAACTAAGTTATTAGCAACTATCCTTTCAATCTCATTTGGTGTTTCATTAATAAATTTCAAAATGTTTAATTCACTATCTTTATCATTATGATAATTATTAACATCATAAATATTAAACATTTTCTTAATCAACTTCTCCTTATCTGTTAAATTATTACTATCAAGTGATGTTAATAATAGATCATTAACAATAGTTCTTGGTAAATTATAACTTATTAAATTTTTGGTATTATAATTCAATTCTAAATTAGTTTCATTAACTTCTCTAATTAAACTTTCAGTAACTGGATAATTACTAAATGAAAATGCAGATTTTGTATCAGCTCTTTCAAATAAATCAGGATGATTACAAACTTTTCTAAATTGCATAACAACATTCATTAATGATTCAACTTCTTCATTATTACCAATTCTCTTATTATTTTCAATTAAATCAACAACATTGATTTGTGATCTTAACATACGATATAATTTCTTTTGTCTATTAGTTAAATCACAATAAACATCAATTTCAATCTTTTCACCTAATTCACTTTGAACATTCTTTTTAATTCTACGTAACATAAAAGGTTTTAAAATTGCATGTAAACGACGTAATTGTTCTTCATTCAATTTAGAGTTGGACTGTGCATGTGCTTCAATATCCTTAGAGAACCATTCACTAAATTCATCATGTGAATCAAATAATGATGGCATAATAAAATGTAATAATGCCCATAATTCTTGCATATTATTTTGAATTGGTGTACCAGTTAATAACAATCTATTACGACATTGTAAATTCAATAATGATTTCCATCTAGTTGATTGTGATGATTTAATTGCTTGTGCTTCATCTAAAATCATATATTGCCATTTCATCTTTTGAAAATATTGAGCATCTGCAACAACTAATTGATATGATGTAACAACAACATGAAATGGTGAGTTTCTATTATAAATAATATTTTTTCTATCCCAAAATTTACGTAAAACTTTACGATCTTTGGATGTACCCCAATATGGTAAAACATTAAAATCTGGAACGAATTTTGTGATTTCTTGTTGCCAATTATGTAATGTTGATGATGGTGTAACAACCAAGAAAGGACCCCAAATATCATGAGTCTCTGCCAGATATGCTAAAACTGAAATACTTTGAACTGTTTTACCCAAACCCATTTCATCTGCTAAAATACCATTAATACCCTGTTCATATAAATTAGCTAACCAATTTAAACCTTTACGTTGATATTCCTTTAATGTACAATTAAGTAATTTAGGTTGATCAACTAATAAATCACCTGCCATTGTTGGATTTTGGAAATTCATTTCACCTTCATTATCTTCATCATCATCATCTTCATTATTAGTAGCTCTTTGAACTCCATCATTAAATTGCTGTGCTTTATTTTTAGCTTCTAAAAGTGCAGTTTGTGCATTTGCTGCTGCTCTTTTATGCAATGCATCATCATCTTCATCATCGAAATCTAAGTTATTGAAATCTTTAGTTGCTAAACTCAAATCAACATCTTCTTCATTATGTACTTTACCATTACTATTATTGGAAGCAATACTTTTATCACCCATATCACCTTCAAATTCACTGGTTTTAATTTTTCTACCAATGAAATGTGAATATAATTCAGTTTGATTAATTAAGAAATTCAATTTTCTTGATTGTCTCTTTGCTTCTCTCTCTTCTTCTTCCTTCTTTGCTCTTTGTAAAGCTTCCTGTTCTGCCTTCAATCTTAAGTTTCTTTCTTCTTTTTCATTCTTTTTCCAGAAACTTAACATTTCTCTCATACATCTTCTTGCTTTAGCATATTGATCCTTTTGAGCTTTACTTGTCTTTGATTGCCATTTTCTTGATTCTCTTGCAGCTAATTGAGCAATCTTCTTAGAATTAATACTTTTAGCTTGTGCAGTTTGTTGAAATAATCTATATGCTTTTGGATTATCCTTTCTTGATAAATCTTTCCAAATTGATAGATAAGTATTCTCATATTGTCTCTCAATAGATTTAATTTCCTTTAATGAGAATCTTAGTTGAGCTTCCTTTGCTTGATCCTTCAATGCCTCTGCTTCTTCCTCTTTAGTATTCTCACTAGTGACATTACCATTGGTACTGGAACCATTTTTGGGAGTTGGCTTTCTACGTTTTTTCTTTGGTTCTGGTTCATCACTCATTTCAATTGCAGCTTCAATTATTTCATCTTCCTCTTCATCTTCTTCATCTAATAATTTTGATAATTGTGATTCAATTTCCTTTTCACCAAGCATCTCATCATCACGTCTAACAGGTTTTCTTCTTCTCTTACCAGGAACAAAACTTGTAGAATCTATTGGTTTTTTATCAGATTTATCATTTTCATCACTCTTATCATTCTTACTATTACCATTTTTATTTTTATTTTTAGGTTTTGGACCTGGCTTACCCGATCTCGGACCAGGTTTGAATCCAGGCTTTGGACCAGGTTTCTTTCTTGGAGGTTTTACAGGTGTTGTAGTTGATGAATTAGTTGACGATGATTGAGGTTTAAGTTTTAATGTAATTGTAGTTGGAGTAGATGATTTATTTGCAGATTCATTGAACAGTACATTTTTCATTGGATCTATATCATCAACTCTTAAATTATCAATATAAGGATTTGAATCATTTGTTAATGAAGTTTTTGAATTTGGATGATTTTTAGAATTAAGTAAATGTTCTCTCTCAGTTTGAGCATCAACAAGGAAATTAATAACATCTGATTTTAAATGATTTAATAATGGTTCTTCATCATTTAAAATTTTATGTCTTTTGAAAATTTGTTCATGAATTGTTGGATTTGAAGCTAATGAATTCTTTAAATTTTCCATTAATGATTGTTCTAAATAAATCCCATTAGTTGTAGCTAAACTCTGTAATTGATCGTTATACATTTTAAGACCATTTATACCATTATTTGCAGCATTATCCAATGTAATTACAGTATTTAATTTTTGTTTAAACACGTTAAGTAATTCATCTGATGATGCAAGTTGAAATGAATTACTATCAGTTATTCCAACTTCACCATCACTACCATTCTCTTCCTTTGTCATATCCAATGGAGTGGTTGCTTGTGAAACAGTGAGAATGAATGAATAAAGACTCCTTCAGCGGATGGCAATATTAATTAATTAAATGCACCACACACACACTGCAAGTTATGTTTCGTCGAGTATGTTCAAAACTTACCTAATTAATTACAATTAATTATTTAATTTACTATTACACTTATATATTCTGTTACTATACTCTTTATACAACGCAGTGATGTCCCAGACTAATGACAATATAGCCAATGCGGTGGCTTTCTTGAAAGATTCATCAGTTAAGGATACCCCTATTATCAAGAAGATACAATTCTTAGAGAGTAAAGGTATGTCAGATATTGAAATTGAAACTGCCCTAAATCAAGTTAATAATAATGGTAACAGTGTTGTACAACCAACAAACCCAGCTGTTCCACAAATGACACCACAAATGGCACCACCAATTCCATATTATTCTAATGGTATGCCACCTCCTCCACCACCTCCAAGGGGATTAGATTGGAAAGATTATGTTATTATGTGTACAACTACTGCCGGTGTTGTATATGGAGCTTATCAAGTTGTTTCAAGATATGTTATTCCAAAATTAATTCCACCATCACAAAGTAAATTAGATGAAGATAAGGAAGCAATGGAGAGAGAATTTCAAAGAGTTGAAAATATATTGGAAAAATTAGAGACTGATCAAACGGAATTTATCAAAAGACAAGATGAAAAGAGTAAATTAATTGATGATGCATTAATTGAAGTTGATGCAATTGTTAAGGCAACTAATGAGAAAAATCTACGTAATGAAGAGACATTAAAATATCTTAAATTGGAAATTGAAAGTATTAAAACTTCATTATTAAAGAGTTTAGAATCACAAAAATCAACAATTTCAACTGAATTACAGGAACTTGAAAAGAAAACTGATAGTATTAAGGAATCCATAATGCAGTTAGAAATTAATGGTAAGACTAGTAGTAAATCCAACTCAATTACACCATCTTCAACACCACCTCCAAATTTATTAACAAATAATAGATCAACATCTAATACAACCGTTCCAACAGTTTCAACATATTCTAATCTAAAAATTCCAGATCCTTCATCAATCCCATCTGCTAAAAGTATTTTAAACTCTGTTGAAGATACTGGATCAAATTCTAATTCTAATTCTAATTCTAACACACCTGAACCAGTTTCATACCCAGTATCTAGTAATGCCAATATTCCAGCTTGGCAATTAGCTTCATCACAGAAAAATAGTACATCAATTCCTGCATGGCAAGTTGCATCAGAGAATAGATAGTTAATTAAATAATTAGCTTTTTTTATATAAATATAACATTTTTATATATATTTTTTTATATACTATTGAAAATAATGAAACTGGTTTTCATTTTTAGTATTAAAATCAAAAGAAAAATACAATTGTCTATTAATGAAATGAAGAGGAAATAAGTGGTATCTTGAAATATGAAAAAAAAAAATAAATTAAATGTCTAAGAAAGAAGCAGTTAAAAGTGTGTATTGTGTTTAATACTATACATCAAAGTGAATGACTAAATGAGTGTGTAAGTTAGTTAACAAAGGAGTGTAATGGAATATAATATATGATATAATATAATAGAATTAACTAAAATAAGTACCATATAAACCAGTTTCTTGTAATTTAACCCTATTAATATTTTCAATTGAATTATCATTAAGGTTATTAATTTTTGATTTAAAAGCTTCATGTAATGCTTTATTTGCATCTTTTGTACGTTTCCAAATAGACTCCAAAGGATCAATTAATTTATTGTTATCATTGGTGTTTTCATTATCATTATTATTAGAATTAGAATTAGAATTATTTGAAATTTCAGTTTCATTATCATTATCATTAATTGTATTATTTGTACTTGTATTACAATCATTTATAATACTTTTAGAATCTAATATATCATTTATTAAAGAGTTATCCTTAATAATTAAACTTGAACTAATTGAAGTATGAGAAGAATTTGGTCTTTGAATACTATCAGTTGGAGTTGTAACACTAATTAAATCATTTGTTGTACTATTAGCAGATTCAACTAATGATTGAACATTTAATGGTTGTAATGATGAAATTTTACCCATTGGTTCAGGTATTGGTATAGAAGTTGAATTAGATGTTAATATTTGAGGTGTTGATTGTGATCTATTGAATACTGGTAAGTAATTTGAAGGATTAATTAAATCTGAATTATTAGGTTCAGTGAATGGTGTAGTTGAAGTTGGAAAATTAGTATAATATGGAGAGTAATGGTATGAACGATCAAGTAATGAAGAAACTGGTACCTGAGGTTGAGGATTTGGATTTGGATGTAATTGTGGTTGATTTTGTTGATTTTGTTGTTGTTTTTGGGATTGTTGTTGATTATTTGAAAGTTGTTGGTATAGGAAAGATTCTAAAATATTTGAGTTAGGTATACTTTGCACATTTTGGATATTGTTTACACTCTGTATATTTTGTAGACTGTTATATGACTTGATGTTATTGTATCTACGTTGATCATTTGTATAATTAAGAGGACCATTACGTTTCTTAACATTGACATTATTATTTATAGTATTGATATTATTGATATTTAAATTTAAATTATTATTGACATTACTAGCACCCAGAGATGACATTTGACCTTGAGATTGTTGCAACACTCTCAAGCGGAGATAACGGTCAATCTCATCCAACTGTAGCACAAAGGGAGTAGTTGAAGCCATTGCTATATAATGTAATCAAAACAAGATACCTACCTACTTCAAATGAAAAATGAAAAAAGTCATATATAATATAAGAAAAACTTGCAAAAACCGACACTCTAAATAAATATGAAAATTTCACCAATTTTTTTTTTAACTTTCTCCACAACTCGCACTAAAAAACCGTTTTTTTTCAATTAGCGCGTCTTTCATTTATGTTAGATCCATTATTCTTTCTATAAGTGTCTATTCTTAGCTTTTATAAGACAAAGATGAATGATGGTAGCAATGCTTTGATACCTGTTAAGTCGAAATTATGGTCTGCTAAGAGAACCGATTGGAATAAACAAGATGCGTTTGTTAAATATGCAAATAAACCAGTTCCAGTACCCATTTTACCACCATCTGCACCTCCCATTTATCAACAACAACAATCAACAGCTTTAGTAATTAGAGATAATAATAATCAATCAGAGGATAAAGATAGTAAAGATTTAATTAATGACTTATTAAAACCTAAAGAATATAAGAAAATAACTGTCTTACCTAGTGATAGGAAAATTGAAGGATTAACAGTTGATTTATTAGATCATCAAGTATCAGGTATAAAATTCCTTTTACATCGTGAAAAGGTTAAACCTACAAAGAGAGATTATTTAAATGAATTTAATATAGTTAATGATGAATTAAATAATGATTCAAATTCATTTTTCAATAAAGGTGGGATATTAGCTGATGATATGGGATTAGGTAAAACAATTCAAATAATTTCACTTATATTATCAAATCAACCAAAGAAAAAATCAACTTTAAAGACAACATTGATTGTATGTCCTGCCTCTTTAGTAACTCAATGGTGTTCTGAATTAGATTCAAAGGCACCTTCATTGAAAGTTTTATCATATCATGGTCCAAAACGTCCTAATAATGTGGAAATTGTTCATAATTATGATGTTGTTGTCACTTCATATCAAACACTGTCATCTGATCATGGTAAGAAGAATACTTCTCCATTGTATAACAAAGATTATCCATTTAGAAGAATTGTATTGGATGAAGCTCATACTATTAAAAATAGAGATACTAAGGCATATTCAGCATGTGCTGATGTTGAATCATCAAGAAGATGGTGTTTAACTGGTACACCAATTCAAAATAAAATTGATGAATTATATTCATTATTAAGTTTCCTTAAAGTTAATAAATATGAAAATTTTAATTTATGGAGTTTGAAAATACAAAGTCAATTAACTTCTAAAAATTCGAATGATATAACTGAAGCATTAACAATTTTACATAAAATACTTGATAAATTTATGATTAGGAGAACTAAATCAATCTTAATTGAAAATAACGTTCTGACAGTGTCAAAGATTATTCATACTGAATTATTAGATTTTACACCATTTGAATCAAATTTATATAAGAAACTTAAATTGAAAATTATTAAAAATATAATTGGTAATGATTTTTCAATTGATGAGTTTAATAAGGGTAAATTAATTAATAATTCAAATATCAATCTAGATTATATGAGTGTTTTCACCTATTTATTAAGATTAAGACAATTATGTTGTCATTGGGAATTACTGTTTAATCTCAAATCTGATTCAAATCTTATTAATGATAGTACTGAGGATGAAGATTCATTTACAAAAGAAATAACTAAGGGAATCTCTAATATTTCAATGAATAATGATAAACTTAATGATGTATTAAATGATGATGATATTAATGATATACTTAATTCAATGAAACAACTGACAATTGTTAAAAAGGAAACTAATAATGATACTGATACCAATAATGAAATCAATGATACCCTATCAACAACACCTTCTTTACATGCAATTAAGATTCAAAGAATTTTAAATATTTTGAAAAAAGATAATAAAGAAACACCACGTAAAACAATCATCTTCTCTGAATTTACATCAATGCTTAAAATCTTATCCAAAATATTATTTAAAAACAATATTAAATTTGTACAATATGATGGAACAATGGATAAAAAATCTAAGGATGAATCACTAAATAAAATTAAAAGTGATCCAACAGTTCATGTTTTATTATTATCACTTAAATGTGGTGCATATGGATTAAATATTACATCATGTTCAAGGGTTATATTATATGAACCATTTTGGAATCCTGCAATTGGATCACAAGCAATTGATAGATGTTATAGAATTGGTCAATTAAATAATGTTGACGTTTATGAATTTTTCATTAATGATACAATTGAAATTAGAATTAAAGAATTACAAGATAAAAAGAAAGAATTAATGAAAGCAGTTATTGATAAAGATGCAAAATCTGCAATTGGTTTACTAGGTAATGGATTAAGTAAAGTTGAATTATTTAAATTACTTGATATAAATATTGAGTAAATAAGTTACACAAATTAATTTTAATTAGTTGAAGTTGCTAAAGTTGTTTTACCTGCAAGACAATCTCTTTTAGCAATACCATTTAATTCATGACATGAAGTAACGGTACTATAAATAGTTTCAGAAGGAACTGTAATATATTTAGTTGTAACTAAACCTTCCTCTTCTAAAAATTGTTCACAAACTGAAACACTTTGAGCAACAATATTGATTGCAGTTGTAACATAAGTTTTATCACCATTTAATAAAGTTGTTGGACTTAAACCTTCAAAATGTTTTGTAACTGTAACAATTTGGAAACAATCATCAGGTAAATCATCTGCTTGGGTTAATGAAAGTGATGATAATGTTAATAATAATAAATTTTTTAATTGCATTGTTGTTTGTTGGTTGTTTAATAGAAATAGATAATTATTCAGATAAATCATTTATAAGGTGTTTAACCATCCTTTTTATAGATAAATTAGATAGCAATGATACGATAATTAACATGGTTAATTAAATCTTAGATGAAACAAGTAATTGATACCTGTATCAAGATCTGATTCAAACACATGCATGAATTGATTAAACTTTTAACATGATAAGTTTGATAAATGATAGCAAGTAGAAGTAATATTTCCCAATTAGGCCATATCAATGGATATTGTTTAAGATATGATATTTTTTTTGAGCACACATAAATTAATTCATATTAAAAAAATGTATTATAAAATATATTATAGAAGTAAATCATAAGGATAGTAATTAGAAAAGAGTTTCATCACGAAATTAAGCATTAAAGAAATTAAAAGTAGGAAATTATTGTATATTGATTAATACCAATATTTAAAATCAGGATTAAGATCACCATCAATAATTTTTGATCTTTCATCATTTTCATTCCATTTTTGTTTATAACTATCCTTTTCCTTAATATGATTTAAATATCTAACATAACCAAAATAAGCAACTAATAAAGCAAATGCTAAACAAGCAAATCCAATACAAGTACCAAACCCAGTTTTATATCTTGGAGCATCTTTATTTGGGAAAAGGAAAGCAGAAATAATACCACCAATATTACCAAAACCAATAACGAAAGCTGTACCAACTGATTTTCTAGTATGACCTGAAAAATTAAGTGACATCCAACAAATTAAAATTGGCATACAAGAATATAATCCCATTGCAGTTAAAAAACAACCTGCATATCTTGCATTTGCATTATCACAACCATAAACCATTGATAAACCTGTAATTGAACAAGCACTTGCAATTAATGCAAAAGGTAATCTAAATTTAAAATAATCTGATGAAGTTGCTAAAATTAATGATAAACCCATTGTTGCTAACCAAGGATAAATTGAATGTCTTTGAGCTTCCATTGCTGTATAACCTAATTGTTGAATAACACTTGGTGCAAAGAATGCATAAGCATATGATGGAATAACTAATGAAAAATAACATAATGCACAAATATATAACATTGGTTCTTTGAAAACTTTTAATACATCTTTCCAAGTTTGTTTAACTTCATAACCTGAATTACCTTGATAAAATTCTAATTTCTTTTTAAGGAAAATTCTTTCTTCAGCATTTAAAAATCTTGCCTCTTCAGGGAAATCTGCAACAAGGAAATAAAGTGGAATTGCTAAACCCATAGTGAAAGCACCTTCAATAATATAAATCCATTGCCAAGAGGATAAACCATGTTTACCATCTAAATCATGAATTCTATAAGCTAAAGCACCAGCACAACCACCTGCAAGACAAGTACAATTAAAGAAAAATGCAATTCTTCTTAAAGATTCTCTTGGAGTATAATAATTAGCCATAATATAGAAAATTGCAGGGAATGAACCAGCTTCGAAAATACCTAAAAATAATCTAGTAACAACTAAACCTGCAAAATTTTTTGAATAAGCAACTAATAAAGTAACCATACCGAAAAGGAAAATCATTGCACTTAACCACATATGAGGTTTAATAATTTTAATTAAATAATTTGATAAGACTTCAAAAACAACATAAGGAACAAAGAAAACAGTTAAAGCAGTTGCATATTGATTACCATGTAAATCAAGTTGTTTTTCAATACCATAAACTTTAGCATTTGAAATATTAACTCTATCAAGGAAAGCAAGGAAATAAAGTAAACAAAATGGAGGAATAACCCAAAGGTCAATTTTCCACATAAGTTTCTTTTGATTAATTGATGAAGCATTTGCTAATTCATCAATTTTTAAATTTTTTTCATCATCTGAAAGTTTTAAATCGGTATTATTTTGATCGTTATTTGAATTTATAAAAGTTGTTGTATTATTTTCAATATCTTTAGCATTTGAGATAAAGCTAGCAGATTCTGAACCTTTTTCGGACATTTACTATTTGATAAATGAAAGGATATAATAAAAAAAAAGAAAGAATAATATATTTAATCTACAAATAATAAAAGACTAATGCCACTCTATTTATATTCAAACGATAAACTTAAAATTTCAGATAAATATACTTTTTTGGAATGACTCTTAAACCGGAGAAAGTGAAAAAAGTGAAAAAAGTGAAAAAAGTGAAAAATTTTTAATTATGTCCATATTCTCCGATAATTCCCTAAAAAAGTAATTACGGCGCGCTTAAACAATAGATAGTAATAAACTTTACCACTAAAAAGGCCCTGTATTAATTATCATAACGGATACATGGAAATTTATCATTACTTTCCCCCCCCCCAGTGACTATTATATGTTTAAATGTTATGTTACATCTTATGTTATATCTACCACCCCTCTCTTTCATGATAATATATCCTTTCTTGGTCAAGTTTACTATTCGTGTAGTAAGTTCACTAAAATTAGTCATTCAATACTGTTTTAATGGGCACTTAATTTTAATTAAGGAGAGATTACGTAATCTAAATATAATATAAAAAGCTCTATACACACATTTAATAAACTTCAAGAACGTATTTACCATCTTCTTTCATTTCTTCAACTGCCTTTGCAGCATCAATTTTAACACCTCTATCTTTGGCATCACTTTCTAAAATATCTTGTAAACATGCACTAATATCAGGAACTGGCCATGTTGGACCACATAAATAGAAATAACCATCTTTTTTAACAATTAATTCCTTTAATTCCTCCAAGTTTTCTCTAATTTTATCTTGAATATAAATTTTATTAATTTGATCTCTACTGAAAGCTGCACCTAAATGAGTTAAAATATTTGCATCCATATAATTTTCCCAATATTCACCATATAAATATTCTTGTCTTTTATGTCTTGAACCTAAATATAAATAAATTTCTCCAATTTCATTACCTTGTTGTAATTGATATTGTCTTTCTTCAATAAATGCCTTAAATGGTGCTAAACCAGTACCTAAACCTGCCATAATAATTGGTTGTTTAGTTAATGGTGGTAATTTCATAATTGATGGTTTAACACTAACAACTAATTCATCACCAATTTTTAAATCTGATAAATATTTTGAACATTGACCAAATCTTTTACGACCTTTATTATCAATCCAATCAACAACAACAATTAATAAATGAACTTCATTTGGATGTAATTTTTGTGATGATGCAATTGAATATTCTCTTCTCTTTAATGGATTAATAATTGAAACTAATTCTTGTGCATTTGGTCTAACTGATGGGAAAATTTCGAAAATATCTGCAAATGTATAAAATTCAACTTCTTGATATTTCTTAAAAATTTCTCCACCTGATGGTGAAATAATTTTTTCTAATAATTTTTTCTCTTCTTCATTTGTTGCAAATTCAATTAATGATTCATAAAATTTCTTACCTGGTTTACCAAATAAATCTAAATTATCAATTAATGATTGTCTTAATGTTCTAACTTCAAAAATTTGATTATTATCCCTTGAAACAACTTCAATTAATTCATCACCTGTAATTCCATTACCATACATTTTAATAAATTCATCAACTAATTCAACATTATTTCTACCATGAATACCTAATGCTTCACCAATATTATATTTAAGACCAGTTGTACCAATATCAAATTCAATATGGAAAATATTACGATTATAATCATCCGGTGTTAATCTCTTATTTTCTTTAACTTTAACAATAAAATTTTCACATGGTTGATCAGGTCTTAATGATTTTTCTGTACCATAAGCTTCCTTGAAAATTAATTTCTTTGCTAATTCTTCATTTGCTTCAACTTTAATAGTTTCATTATCAATAAATAATTCTCTTGGATTTGGTTTAAATGATGTTGATCTAGTGACGGTAAATGGTTCTTCATCTTCTTCAATTTCTAAAGCATTCCAATCTTCCCTTGGTGCAATAGTTTTAAAACCATTAGATTTAATATTTTCAACTTGATCTGCAATAACTGATGCTAATAATTCAGCTTCTGAACCGAAAAATTGTAAAATTTTAGTAACAACTGAATGTTTATCCCAATTTGGATAATTAATTGACCAAATTGCGGATTGAATTGCAATTGATTTAGTTCTACCATTAGTTTCATTAACTTCATTGATTGAATTTAAATCAAAGAATTTGAGATTAAATTTTTTATTAGCTAAAATTTTCTTAACTTTATTTGAAATTTTCTTATCAATAATTTTATCTTCATCAAAAGTTGATTCTTCATTAATAATTAATAATTCACCTTTTTCATTTAAAATTTCAATAAGGTTAATTGAATTTAAAATATTAATATCTTCAATTAAAATAAAATCGAATTTTTCAATAATATCAATACCTTTACCAACTGTTAAATTAACTTCAAATAAACCTGCATTAATTGAATTATCATAAATTGATTCAAATTTAATATTTTCATCTTGAATTAATGAAAATGCATGAGTTAATTTAGATGGTAATTCAATAAATTTAGAATTATCATTAAATAAAAATTTATATTTTTTAACTTCATTAACAATTTGTGAAGTATGTTTAGTAATAAATTCATTTAATGATTGTTCAGTAATATTAATTGAGAATAATCCATTGAAGAATAATGATGCCTTAATATCTAATTTAAGTAATGAATTATCAATGACATTAATTTGTTTAATATTAGAAGTAATTAATGAGTTAAATAATGATGAATCAAATGGAACAGGTGATTTAACAACAATGAAAGCTTCACCTGATTTATTTTCATTAATAATTGAATTAATTTTTTCATTATTTGGATAAAGAATATTAACAACTGAAGCATTAGCATTACCTAAAAATTGGAAATTTTTAAAATTAGTACCTAAAATTGAATTAACTTTTTCTAAAGTGAAAGAAATAATATTTAATGGATTAATGTTTAAAATTGATGATTTTAATTCATTTAATAAATTGATTTGAAATTTATTAATTTCAACGGAGTTCAATAAACCATTAATTGATTTTGTAATATTAGTTTCGAATCCATTGAATAAATGAATATTGTTGATATTTAATTTTGATAAAACAATGGAAATGATGGAAAAAATTTGATATTCAAAATCATTTGATGAAATAAGTAATGGTAATTTTAAATTTTTACTAATTTCAATAACATCATTAAAATTTGAAACATATGAGTTGGAATTAAAATCATAGGAAATTGATGATAATTGAATTGATAATGGTAATTTTTCAAATTGATTATTTGGTTGATTAATTAAATTTAATGAGAAATTAATTAATGAATCAGCGTTGGTTAATAATGTAATATTTTCCTCGTTACTGGAATTTTTTAAATAACCTAATAATAAATTACCAAAATCTGGTAAATTTTCGAAATTTTCAACATCTGGTAAAACATTATTTAAATTTTTTTTACCATTTAAATTCCATAAATTAATTAAATTTGAATTATCATTATTATCATTAATGAAAATTTTATTTGATAATGAATAAATTGTTGATAAAATTAAATTATAATTTGATGATAAATTATTTGATTTAATTTCAATTGGATCAATTGGTAAACCAAATGGTAATGTCTCAGTTGCTGTAAACATTGCTGATGATGGAAAGAAAGATTAATGATAAAATTACATTACAAAAAATGGAAATTCTATTTGATAAGTAAGTGTAACCAACGGTGAACGAAATCAATCTCCGAAACTGTGGCGAGTGAAAAATTTTAAGAGACTGTGCGCAATATCACGTGAACGCGTCTTCATTGATTCCTTTTCTTATAACACTTAGATAACTATTACTTGATGATGATTTAAGACATCTAAAACCTTTCCAAGAAGATCTAAGTAATAATTGATGGTTCGATGGGGTTGGATCTGATTCAGATGTACCTCTTGTAAAATAAATATCATCTCTTATATTATCTAATAATGTATCTGCATTAATTGATGATGATGATTTAGGTATTGATTTTAAGAATAATGGTGGTTTAATATTACGTTTTGTAAATTTATGTGTAGGTTTAGTTATTCTTGTAGAATTAGGGAATGTATTATTAAAAGATTTTAATTTCATCTTTGTAAATGATTGTTCGTTGATTGATAGTAGGGGGAGTAATTTCGGGTTAATGGTTTTGAGTAATTGTGATATAAGGGAATTGATTTTATTTAATACTTCATTATTGGAGATTAATTTTATATCAGGTTTCCTGAATTTATTATATTCTATAGAGACATTGGTTGATAATTTATTAAATTTATCTAATTTCAAATTAAATAACCAATTAAGTATGATTAATAATTGAATTTTCATTGATTGATTAAGGAAATTGTTGGATAATTGTTGTTTAAATTGTTCTTCATTAAGTATCCAACGAAATTGTTTATTATAATCATTCAATGGAGTGGTTGATAAATTATCATTTTTAATATTTTTAATAATTGATTCAATATACGAGAGTAATTTCATATCAATATTTGAACTTGTATTAAACTGATTCATTAGGGAGATATAATTAATGAATATATTACCATTATTGTTGTTGTAAATACTTAATTTTTTGGAAGTGTAATAATTTTCCATATTAATATTATTCTTAATATGCCAATCTAATGAAATTGATAATTTATCATTAATTAATAATGATTCCAATATGAAATTTCTTAAATTAATGAAAGGTTTATAATTATCAATTAATTTTGGAATTCTAATTAATAATAATTTACCCAAAGTTAATAATTTTGAACCTGGTTTAATTTTCCCCTGTAATGAATAATTATTTGATAATTTAACCAATCTTTCATCAATTAATGATTTATCAAATAATGCAGGTACTAAATGATCAATGAGGAATGATAATGGATAAGTAAATGATAATAATTGAACTAATGTATTAATTGGTAATGAGCCATCATTTTCAGTATTAGATAATTCAATAGAATCATCTATAAGCTTTAATGCATTCTGTAAATTTTCCTCCAATGTGGAAGTATTGAAATCTTTACCTAGTTTAAGTATACGATTATCTATATTGGACATTGTTATACAAAAAAAAGCTATAAACTAAACCAAAGGATAATAAGACAAATTACTACAACTGATGAAATTATGAAAGCAGATTTTCTTTGACGAGCGTTAATTTTATTCAGTAAGTTGTTTATCATTGGAATGGAAGATATTGAATTTGATAAATTAGTTGATATATTACTAAGAATTGAGTCTTGTCTAAGCATTTCATCCCTTGTATGTATTACTTGATTAATAAGGGAATCAACTATTGAATGTTGATTATTAACACGTAATTGTTCATCAAGTAAATAATTATCATATGTAGTGTCCGTAGTAGTTTCTTCAGTACTTATATTATTTAACAAATTCTTTCTTTGATGATCATTACTTATTCTTTGGAAATCTTTTCTATTACGTTTTAATTCATCCTTAAATCTTTGTAATTGATTAAATTTAATTGTATCATTTGAATCAATTAATCTTGATAAATCATTAATTAATGATGAAAGATTAGATAATTGAGATTCAATTTGTGATTGTAAATCTAATTGAGATTGAAGTGTTGAATCATTTGATGAATAAATTGCTAATAAATTTGATAATTTATTAGAATTTGTAATTATTTTAGATTTCAATTGAGGGAATGACATTAAGTGATGAGAGACAAATATTTATCCAATCAAAAAGTTCAGGGTTAAGAGTATGAAATTGACAAGGATGAATGTAGAATGTATTATAATCAAATGATATATTATCAATATTATCAATCCTTAACTTTTCTTTAAGTAAGTGTATATTTAAATTCAAATTTGAATTAAAGTGAGGTTTAAAAAATAATGTTTTACAATTAAATGATGGATGGTGTTTAATTGTGAATATAATATAATATTGGGGGTCAATTATGTAAGTAAATTGTAATGATTCAGGGGATATTATATAATTAGTAAAATGGTAGTTATTATATAGATAATTATATATTGATAACATTGGTAAGAGAAGGAATAAGAGGAATAATAATAAAAAAAGACGTATACTTTGTATAGTAATACGTAAATATAAAAGTACCTTACGGTACTTTTATATTTACTCCGTACTATACTTAATCAAAAGCCATTGATTTTTTAATTTCTGCAATTGCACCACCTGGATTAAGACCTTTTGGACAAGTTTTTGAACAATTCATAATTGTATGACATCTATAAAGAGACATTGAATTTTGTAACATTTCCTTTCTTAAATTAGTTGCAGTATCTCTTGAATCAATCATCCATCTATAAGCTTGCATTAAAACAGCAGGACCTAAATATTCTTGTTGATTCCACCAATAAGAAGGACAAGAAGTTGAACAACAAGCACAAAGGATACATTCATAAAGACCATCTAATTTTGCTCTATCTTCAACAGATTGAATATTTTCTCTTTCAGGTAATTTTGATTCATCAATTTGTAAATATGGTTTAATTGATTTATATTGTTTATAAAAATGAGTTAAATCAGGTACTAAATCTCTAACTATATACATATGAGGTAATGGATAAATTTTTAAATCTTTCTTTGAATCAGTATCAATTTTACAAAGACAAGCTAAAGTATTTCTACCACCAATATTCATTGCACAAGAACCACAAATACCTTCTCTACAAGATCTTCTTAAAGTTAAAGTTGGATCTTGTTCATTTTTAATTTTCAATAGGGCATCCAAAACCATTGGACCAGTTTCATTTAAATCTAATTGATAACTTTTCATAAAAGGTTTAATTTCAGGTGTATCAGGATTCCATCTATAAATTTTAAAAGTTTTAATATTTGGTAATTTATTAGCTTGAGTTGCTAATGATCTTGTAAATGTTAATGATTTCATTGTATAAGAGTATGGAGATTTATTTTATAAGAAGAGAAAGTAAAATATATAAAGATATATAAAGAAATATAAAATATAAAATACAAAATAAAATGAAAATGAAAAACCAATATAAATTAATAAAAGATGTAATATTATTGGATAATTCCTCACTCACTTATTAATAATTTTGAAAAACCCGTAAACGGAACCGTATGGGGAAAGTGAAAGTGAGACAATGTCGGATATATGTTATATTATTTCCTATACGGTCACGTGATGTATTACATAATACAGTGCTTACATAATCACTCACGTGATAAATTACGTAATACTTTAATAGCACCTATACCATCCCCTTTATTAATTAATTGTTTACCTAATCTCTTTATTATGTAATCTATTTGATCTTTATTACCTCTATTTATTCTCTTTAAATTGTTAATATCTTTTATTATATTATCAATATTAGTATTATTACTGTTTAATATTCTTTTAATTATTATTTTATCACTTATTATATTACTATCTTCTTCTTTAATATCTATCCCTATTTCAATATCTCTTTTATTAATCATCCTTTTAATATCTTTTATTATATTATCTTCAATACCTTTTACAATATATTCTTTATCAAATTTCTTACTAGTTTCTTCTTTTTCTATTAGTATATCATTATTCATATTATTATACCCTTTATTCTTATTCATATTCCTCATATGATTAATCCATTTACTTAATATTTTACCTTCCATACCTTCTTTATTCTTAATTCCTTTATTAAATTTTTTAATTTTTTCATTTGTTATACCAATTTTAGGTATTTTATTATTAAATTCTAAAATTATCTTATCTTTATCACCTTTATTCTTAATTATCTGTTTATTACATTTAATAAATGTTTTAATATACTTATTTATATCTTTATATCTTAAATTAGGTAATTTATTCATTATCTTATAAGAAAAGAGACTTAGTAATACTAATACTAATACTAATAAGATTCTCAACGTTTTTCAAATTTTAATATTCTTTTTTTTAGTTTTTCCAGTAATTTGTATATAATCTCTCTATAGAGACATATATACCCTCTTTTCATTAAACAAACAATTATGATAATATTAATTCGAATACGTAGATGGTTATTTAAATATTCTTATCATTTATTCATCTTATTATCATTACCTATCATATCATTATTTTGTTATAATCATCTAATCAACAACCATTATCATCCAAAATTAATTAATTATACTAAATTTAATCAATTATACAATAATATCAATAATAATACATTATTCGATGATTTATTTCATTCAAATAAAATTACATTAAAATTCCCAATTAGTGAAAGATCTTTCTCCTCTTTAAATGATGATGTTTTCCAATATGGTTGTAGAGATCCTCTATTGGAAAGTTCAAAAAATAATAGATTAAATGCAGCTTTTGTTGTTTTAGCTAGAAATAAAGAAATTGATGGTGTTATTTTAAGTATGCGTTCATTAGAACGTAGATTTAATCAATGGTTTAATTACCCTTGGATATTCCTAAATGATGAACCTTTTAATGAAGAATTTAAAACTAGAGTAGAAGAAGTTTCAAGTGGTGAAATTAAATTCGGTTTAATTAATTCATTAAATTGGAAATTCCCAAATAATTTAGAAGATTCGGATTTTTTCAATGAAGTTATTGAAAATCAAGGTGATAGAGGTATAATGTATGGTAATATGAAAAGTTATCATAATATGTGTAGATTTTATTCAGGTTTCTTCTTTGAACATCCCCTTATTAAAGATTTAGAATTTTATTGGAGAGTTGAACCTGATGTGGAATTTTATTGTGATTTAACTTATGATCCATTTCTTGAAATGAAAAAAAATAATAAAAAATATGGTTTTACAATTACAATTAAAGAATTAATTAATACTGTACCAAATTTATTTAAATTAACAAATAAATTTATAATTGAAAATAATATTAAATTACCTGATACTTGGTCATTATTTTCAAATAATATGAAATTCTTCAAAGGTGAAAATGAAAATCAATATATTGATGTTAAAAATTTAGATGATTTTTTTGGGAATTTAATCAAAAATACTAAATATACTTATGCTAAATTAATGATAAATAGTGATAATTCAATACCTCCAAAATTATTATCAAAATTAAATAAATTAATTATTAATCATTCAAATTCATTACCAAAATCAATTAATGAAAAATTTAATGATGAATCATATAATTTATGTCATTTTTGGTCAAATTTTGAAATTGCTTCAAATGAATTATTTACTTCACCTCAATATAAAGCTTATTATAAATTCTTAGAAGATTCTAATGGTTTCTTTACTGAACGTTGGGGTGATGCACCAGTTCATTCCTTAGCTGCTGGTATGTTCCTCAACCTTTCGGAAATTCATTATTTTAGAGATATAGGTTATAAACATTCAACAATTGGTCATTGTCCATATAATTCACCAAATCAATTACCTTATATTCCAAGTGATAAATTTAAACATCAAGTATTACCACAAGATGAAATTTATATGTCAGAAATTGATCCACCAGTTAAAAATCCTTTAATTAATTCAAATTTAGGTGCTTCAGGTTGTAGATGTAGATGTCCCTCTGATCATAGAGAAATTGAAAATTCAGGTGGTTCTTGTTCTTCACTTTGGTTAAAATTAAATGATAATAATTTCTCAAATTCAAATAGTTTAACAAATCATCAATTAAATTTAGATTTAATTGAAAATTGGGCTTTAAATTCTTTAATGGATTGGATTAATAATAATGGGGATATCGATGATTGGGAAATAAAACAATCTGAAAGAGATTTATTATCTAAAAATGTTATATAATTCTATATCTATGTATGTAAATAAATAAATAATTCTAATTTTCCTTCTCCTTCTCCTTTTCAACTTCAACCTCAACACCTAAAAGTACCAATCCACTACCAATTTCAACAATTACAATAAATAATGCACCAAAAATTGCTAAACAATAATTACTTATACTAACTCCAATATCTAACCATGATCCTTCACATTTAACCATATAGAAAAACCATAATGAAAGTAAATCACATAATGAAATAATTAAACTACTTATACTATATTTTTTAAATCCTGATTTTAAATTAACTAATCCTAATCCTGTACTTAATAATGCATATGGTATAATTAATTTCAACATTAATAATGCTCCCATTGGGAATGGATCAAAAATTGGTAATAATCTATAAACTGAATCTAATGAAAATGTTGAAATTGATGAAATATTACCTGTACCAAAAAATGCAATTTGAATATTGAAAAATCCCAAAAGTGCAATTCTTAATAATTTTAAATTACTACCTTTCTTGGAATTATTTGTTGATTCAATTTCAATCCAATTGAAAATCATAATTGAATATAATATATAGAAAAATCCTTCAAATGATATACTTAAAATTATAAATGTTGGACTCATTGTAAGGAATATAATTAAAAATCTAATTTGATAATCTTTATTAACATTAATTGAATGTCCAATAATTGGAATTAAAAATGATATTGTTAATATAGTCCATCCAATAATTTGTGCATCAATTGGTAATCCTTCTCTCTTTGTTAATGAAACAACTGATTTAGTTGTTGAATAAATGGAGATTAATATGAAAAGTATCTGTAATTGAATAAGTTTTTTGGTTAAATTATTCATCTTCTCCTTTAATAATGAATATCCAATAATACCAATAATTGTCATTAAAATACCTGAACAAATAATCATATTAATTGATTCAACTTTAACTGGATTTTGAATTGGGAAAATACTTAATAATAGACATGTAATAAACCAACTAATTGATAAAGCACTATTTTTCTTATTTGAAAAGACCTTATTCTTGAAAACTAATATTGGATATAATATTGATAAAATAATATACATATAACTAAAATTCTCACGATTTTCAAATCCAATTGCAATTGATAAGAAAAATAATATTGTACAGGTAATTAATAACAATCTAATAAATAAACTCAATCCTTGACAGAAAATATTAATACCTAATTGAATATCATTTTGATATTTGAAAATTTCATACCAAAAGAAAATTGGGAAAACTAAATAAAATTGATAATTAATTGGTAAATTTTGGAAATAAAATAAATATGAAACTGATGAACCTAATGAAATAAAGAAAAATTTAGTGAAAATTGATGATGAACTATTTGCTAATTTATCATTTGGAATTATAAATAATTGTAAGAAAATTGTAAATGAATAAATAATCCAACCAATAAATCCTAATGTAACAACAGTTCTAATCATTAACCAATTATACTTCTGTAAATAATCCATACCTTTAATAATTTGTCCATTAAAAGTTTCAATTAATTTGATTGTCTCCTTTTCAACTTCCATTAATTCATCACCTTGTAAATTTTCCATTGATTTAATTAATGATTTAATTTCATTTTTATAATTTTCAATTGATTTTTTCTCAAAATGTGGGAAATTTTTAAAATTAATTTGATTTGATTTAACTTCATTTAATTTGACAATATACTGTTCTAATAAACTTAATGAGTTATAATATAAACCATTAATTTTATTAATTTCAGAATCATCAATAAAAGATAATGGTAATTCACCAACATTATTCATTGGATAATTAAGACCAATTAAATAACTCATTAATGGTGCAATATCCGCTTGCTTTATATCATTTCTTTGAATATTATCTAAATCCCAATTTGACATTTCACTTTTCTCAAATTCATCATCACCAATCAAAAATTGATTTTCATTTGGATTAATATATTTTGGCTTATTACAACCTTTACCCCAACAAATAAAAGGAGTTCTAGTATTATTTGGATGACCATCACCATGAGAACCAAAATCACTCATACCATGATCTGCAGTGAAAATGAAAACACTTTCTTCATCATTGAAAAATTCATTAACTTTGCCAACTAATTTAAAAATTTCATTATCAGTATATTTAATATTATCATAATATTCTGAAGAATAAGGTCTATAACTATGACCTGCAGTATCAGTACCTAATAAATGTAAAAAGAAAATATTACCATCTTGTCTAATTTGTTCATTTAAAGATTCATCCTTTGTTGAATTATCAAATAATTGATAAACATGATTGAAAACATATTTATCTAATTCAATTGAACTTGTTGTAAAATCTTCAAATTCATGACCATACATCCAAATATCAACTTTGCCATCAATTGCACCTTGTTCAAACATTGGTAAAATATCAGGAGAACCAAATGAATAAGTATGAGTTGATTGATTGAAAACTGAATCGAAATCAACAGGATTTTCCTTCCAACCTTTTGTAACTGCACTAACATCTTCATAAAAACCTGCAATCATTGCAACATGACCAGGACGTGATTCTGTTGGCATTCTAGTATGAGATAATCCATAAGTACCATTATTTAAAATAATTGATCTAAGAAATGGAGCTAAATATTCCAATTCATTAGTTTTAGGATTTTCAATTAGACCTAAAGTTTTATCAGCTCTTTGACCATCACCAACAATTAAAAATAATCTTTTAGCTGGTGGATTATTAATAATTGATATATGTTGATCCATTCCATGAACCAATGGAGAAACGAAATAAATATCGAAAATTGACCATAAATAAACCAAATGGAAAATAACACCAATTGCCAATAATAAATTTCTCTTTGAATGTACTGAACCCATTATTCAACAACGTCTACAACCTCAACTTCTTGAAAGGAAATAAATAAATCAAAAGAAAAAAGAAACATGTAAACAAAAATATACGTAAAAACATTAAATTTTGCCATTGACAGAAAAACAACACGTCAGAAACGAAACAGGAAACCGTGATTTTTTATAAATGGCGCTTTCCCCTCCATGGTGATGATGATTGATGATTTATGATAACACCTTCTTCTTTTTAAATAACAAATTAACTAACACAATGGTTTCTGAAACATTTACACAAAAGGCTGAAGCAATCTCTAATTTACCAACTAGACCATCAGATGAAGAATTATTAAATTTATATGGTTTATATAAACAAGCAACAATTGGTGATAATGAAACTACAAAACCTGGTATGTTTGATTTTAAGGGTAAATATAAATGGGAATCATGGGATAAATTAAAGGGTATGTCACAAGAAGAAGCAGAAACTAAATATATTGCATTAGTTGATGAATTATTAGCTAAATATTCTAACTAGGTTATAAGTTTTCTCTCTATATAAGTTATTTAGTCTTTTCTTTAATATTAATATTGATATTTAATTGATTATTAATTCTCTTTGAGAAATCAATCATCATATAAAATGGTAATAACATTGTAGGTGTATATAAACTTAATAAATTGAGTATTTCCTTATTATTAAGTCCATGATCATTACCTTCCATTATAACATAAATAAAACAAATTAATGTTGTAAAACCTGCATTGAATCCATAAATTGTTAAATAAATCCAACTATTAGATTTATAAGTTTTATTATTTGTTAAATAATGATAAACTGCATAAAAGAAAATTGGTACTTGGAAAATAAGTTCAAATAATACAAATATTTGAATCCATAATGGAGTTTCAATTGCTAAAAAATCTTTATTTTGTTCAATATGAAATTCAGATAATGTTTTTTGAATATTTATTTGATATTTAGTTGGGATAACAAATGTTGCATCCATTAATAATGTAATTGGAATATGAATTAAGAAATAAATAAAATATACAGTATCCATGGTTATCAATTGATAATATATACTATACTATCGTTGCTATTAATTATAAGTAATTATCTATCCGTAGAAGTAATTTAAACCTTCCCAATTGAATAAAGTGTGAAAGTTTATTATCAAGAATTCTTCTATTAAAATGGAGGTAAAAAAGATAAGAATAAAAAAATAAATGCCACTTGCCAGAATTGAACTAGCGACCTCTGCATTACAAGTGCAACGCTCTACCACTAAGCTAAAGAGGCAATTATATCTGTTTTTATTTGTGGTCCTTTCAGTCGTGCGCGGCTCACGTGATAATTTTTTAATTTTATTGAATATCTTCATATCCACAAGTTATTGCATACTGATTTTTAGATGGTAGCTACAGTTTTACTTTCTCTACATAGTGAAAATACTTTTATACTTATTACTCAAAATATTATAGAAGTGAAAATTTAAGTGGTAGCACAACTATAGGTTTGGAAAAATTAAAAATTATTTATAGCATATTAAAAACAATTAAGACATTTTAAAGGGTTGGCATATATAGAGCTTTAATTTTATTAGAATATTATGAGTACAACATATAGTATAATTAAGAACAAAAACAATTAGTTAATAAACATGTAGATCTAAAGATTTACAGATTTACAGATTTCCTTAAAAAGAGCATTATATAATAATTACAATTATTACATAATAATGAAAAAAATTTATAAGCGTGTATGGATAGTATATCTACAGGGATTAGTAACACTATTGTTATAGTAATATTTAGATAAGAAAATATAAAAATACAACAAGTCCCCTATGAAAAAGTAGAGAAAAAATAGAGAAAAATACACTTATTAAAGAACCGTTAATAAAGATCTATTAAATACGTTATCCAAGAGTCTTGAATATGATATCATAATAACATCTATAACATCATTATTCACTATCAATTATCATCATCACCCCAAGACAATAAATATTTTTACAATTTTATTGGGGAAAGGGCGAAAAATTGATTAAAATTGGTAAAACGAACCAAGCTCGGCCCGGATATATTATTCTCTCTTTAATAAGGTTTTTATTGTGCAAAACCCACCCTGTTCATCATACCACTGAAAACCGATGTTAAACGAGATCTCTATATTGTTAAGAAATCTTAAAGGATAACTATTTTCGCATATAATTAATGCTATTTTTACTTAATTTTATTTAATTAATTTCAATTTATTTCAATTTATTAGTAATTTCCACATAATAAAGAAAAATGAAAATGTTCCTTATATGCATGATTTATTTATTAATTATGTACGAAAATATTTAATTATGCAAGAGACTTTAATGCATAAGAATTCTTGGTCTACTCATCAGCTGCTGCAATGGAATGATGAATTAGAGCGTAACCGTCATGTCATTAAGTTAATAATTTTTCATAATCCCTAATTTTCAAGTTATTGAAATTAAAATATTTATTGATTGATTGAATTATGTAGTTTTTTGAATCTTTTTTAAACTTGATAATGAAAGTTATATATAAGCACCCTTACGTGTTATAATTATAATTATAATTTACTTTCTTTCTTTTCTGTATTCATCTGTAATTCTCCATCTATATAATCAATTCATCGTTTGAATTTATTCAATAAAGGCTCCTCTCTTCTAATAACCCTTTTATACATTAATATATTACTATATTATAATATTACTTCTATACTAATATAAACACTTCTAGATATAGATAGATAGATAAAGTACCATAATTATGTCACCATATGTAGGAAATTCACCTATCAATAGGTTTCAGTACGATAATCAATTAACAAATTTTATTCAAAGGGATAACAGTCCAACTAATAGTTTAAATAGTATTTCAACTAATAATAATTCAACTAATAATTATCCATCACCATATATACCCAATTATGACAGACCAGATGATTTTTTAATGTATCAACAACAATATAATAACCCACACTCACATCAACAACATCAACAACAAGATTTTCAATTTCATCAATTTCAACAACAACAACAATTACAACACCAACAACAGTTACAATATCAACAACACCAACACCAACACCAACACCAACACCAACACCAACACCAGCACCAACACCAACACCAACACCAACACCAACACCAACACCAACACCAACACCAACACCACCAACAACAACAACAACAACAGTTTCAACAACAACAATATCAGTATCAATATCAACAACAACAGTATCAAATGCAATTACAATATCAACAACAACAGGCACAGGCACATGCGCAAGGACAGCCAATACAGCCAATTCAACCTTTACAATCAATACAACAACCACCTTATCAATATAATTTACAATATTATCCATCAAATCAATTCATGTCAAATGATTTGAATATTAATAACTATAATATGAATCTTTTAAATAATTCAAATAATTTACAATTAAAGAGGAAATATAAATTATGGTCAGAAGAGGAAGATTTATTATTATATGATTTAAAAAAGATTAAATTATTAAGTTGGAAAGATATTGCATTAAGATTTAATGATAGAACATTACATGCATGTCAATTTAGGTGGAGAAAAATTAGTCCTTATATTGTAAATGAAAATAATAAAATTAGGATTAATATTAATAGAGATAATGAAAGTAATGATAGTAATGATGATAAAGATGTTATGGGAGATGAAAATATTAAGCGGGATAATGATGATGATAATGATGATAATGATGATGATAATGATAGTGTCAAGGAGATTATCATGGATGATGTTAAAGATGATACAAACGTTAAAGAAACTCCATATCATCCACAACGTACGAATAATCTCAAGGATATACTCAACTGATAATATCTTGATACCATTTCTTCAATTACGGTAAATTATTTGGGTAGAAACATTTAAAATAAATAAATAGATGATGTTTATTAATTTAGATAATTAATGCTATTTACTATATACTATATACTATATTATACTCTATAATATAACTCACTTTACACACCGACTTTACTCCAGATAACATCCAATAAATGGGATAATTAAATCATCAATAATGTGACCATTACCGCAATTGGTAAGTAACTGTCTCTTCCCGTAATTAACAAATTTATAAATTATGTGAGGTATCATTCTTAAACCCGACAGGGCTCAGCTTTAAAGAAAACGTCTATCGTCCCCTTCTTTCTTATCATTAAAGGTACTAATTAATTTTCATTATATTATGTAGATCTTGAAAATTAACTTAATTAAGTAATTCGTATCGTTTTAGGTAAATTTGCATATTCCCGTTCACATGCTAATTGAATTATCTATGTAGTATTTTTTAGTATTTTAATCAATGATAATAATGCTATATAACTGGTTAATAGTACAAGAATTAGGAAATAGAATGTAATAGTATAATAGTTATTAACGATCTTAAAGTGTGATATAATAATAGCTAAAGTGTTTCTTACCGTTATTGAAATTATCCGTTGTGTTGTATAATTATACTGCCGAATATATTCTCCATAATTAAGAGTATATTGTATATCGAAATAACTTAATCAGTCAATTGTATGCATATAATCAGTGGATATACGTTATATAATTCTTTATTCAGAGATAAGATAGAATACTTCTTTAATATATATGGAGACGTAAGTTATAATATAAATATGTTAATACCGGCCGATATTCAGTCATAAGGTTTATTCAGTTAAAGAATTATTAGAGATAAACACTCTAATGATATCAAATTATATTTTTTTAAAATGTGTCAAATTTAGAGAATTTCGTTAATTGTTTGCGAATATTACAGTTAAAATTTCTTAGTTGTTCTCTTCTTTAATATACTCAACGTATAAGTACTATTTAAATTCATTGTAAATAATTTTGGAAGAAATAATTAAAAGGTATGATTACAATCGTTTAAATTTGTTATACGATTAATATGTATACATGTGGTGTGATTACCCTTAAATAAATATGATCATTTATTTCACGGTATAAATTGTAATTAATACCTATCAAAATACACGAAATTTATAAAATGATTATCGTTACTATAAGTATTACTATGAAGTTACGTAATACTAAGTAAAATATAGTGGATACTAGTGGATATATAGTATAGAAGAATTAAAAGAATTCTAGTCTTCCTTATAGAAAAACACTATAATAATTAATAATAATAAATTATAATAAATACATTGTCCACCGGTAATAATGATAATAAACGATGCCATTTAATTTTTTAATTTCTTCTTTAATATTAAAATGATTATTATTATTAATTTAGTTTAATTTAATTTAATTGTTCTTTCTATTGAAGAAAAAATTTAATCCAATATTACGTAATTCCAATTTTTGACAGACGCGACTGTTTTGTTTTCAAAATTAGACGGGTCGATTATTTTAATTTGTATTACGTAATATTGTTTTTTACTGTCATTGGAGTCTGTATATATCAACATGATTGATTGATTGAATTGAAGTAGGATAATATATTTTGAATAAATAATAATATAAAAAAAAGTATAGTATATAAAATTTAGATAGTAATCAATGGAAACTATTTTTTAGTTTCATCAACTTTTTCATCTAATACAGGTTCAGGTAATTTAAATTCATTTGGAGTTGAATCAATTCCTTCACCAATTTGATCATAAACTGATGAACCAACTGAAAAATTTCTCCAAGCTTGAGTTAATTCTAATGGTTCATAAACAATTCTTCTCTTTTCTGAATCATATCTAACTTCTGTATAACCAGTTGTTGGGAAATCTTTTCTTAATGGATAACCTTCAAATCCATAATCTGTTAAAATTCTTCTTAAATCTGGATGACCTTCAAAAAATATACCAAACATATCATAAGTTTCTCTTTCAAACCAATTAGTACCAGGATATAATGGAACTAATGATGGAATTGGTCTAACTTCACTTGTATAAGTTTTAACTCTAATTCTTGAATTAAATCTAACACTTAATAAATCATAAACAACATCAAATCTATTAGTTCTATTTGGATAATCAGCGGCTGTAACATCCATACATGCCTTAAATTGTGATGATGTATGATCTTTTAAAAATGTTGTTAATGGAATTAAACCTGATGGTGATGTATAAATTATTAATTCATCTTTCCAAACACTAAATTGTTGAACAAATTTTGGTAAACATCCCATAATATAAGTACCAAATTTATGTAATTCCTCAGTTTGAACTTTATATTTTTCCTTTGGATTATATAATGGTACATTTAATTCCTTAAATTCAGGTCTTGGTAAATCTCTTGGATTTGGTAAATCTTTAAAACTACCTTCAATTTTATTATTTGAAGTAATTGTACTTGTAACATTTAAACGTGGTGCAATATTAGTAAAAGTTCTAATACCTTTGATCAAATTATTACTGGTTCCTCTACTTAACATCGTTAATTCCCTTGTGTACTATGTTGAAACTCAGAAATACTCTCCAACAACGAATAAGATTGAGGGGAATTGAAATTAAAGAATCGAAAATCAACGAATTTCGCAAATTTTGTCTGTAAAAAATATTTTTATTATGGATTACGTAATATTATACATGTAAATAGCATTATAAACTTTCCCAAGATTGAATAACTGAAACTGCATTCATACGTACATCTCTTGATTTATCACTTAGCATTGAGTTACCAATATTAATAACAATTTTCTTATATGGGATTATTAATGGTACATCAAAAATTGTCATTAGTTTTAAACATTTTAATGAATTTATCTTTATTTCTTTGTTATTATATTTATTGATTATTTTAATACAATTGTTAATAATTGTTTCAATATATGGTTTAATGAGTAATTTACTTGAATCTGATTGTTCATTAAGAATGTTATTGATAATTATAGTAATTGAAGTAATAATATTTGAATCTTCATTTGTTGTAATTGTATTAATTAAACCTGGTAATAAGTCCTTTAAGTGAGATTTATATAATTCTTCAGGTAAATAAGTTAAAATTAATGGTAAAATAATTTCATTATTATCTTTCCTTTGTAAACAAATTTCTAAAACTTTTTGTTTCCAAATATTTCTAATTAATAAATTACTTATGGTTAATTTATTATTATTTCTAATCATTAATGGTGATTTTTGCTTTCTATAAATACTTATTAAACTATCATTGTTATCTTTTTCATTACCTTCATCATCATTAATAAGTGTAAATATAATGGAAATTGTCTTTAATACTTGTTTGAATGTTAATTGATTTAATATTTCAAATAATAATTCAATTGATTTACTATCACCTTTTAAAATTAATCCTAATAAACTCCAAATTTTAATTTCATTATTAATTTCACCTCTGAAAACTTCACAATAATCATTCCAATTGAAATATTTATTAATAATTACGGTAATACCAACTAATAAATGTAATTTAGTTAATCCATTACTTTCATTATTAATTAATTCACTAATTTTAATAGTAATTTCCTTAAAATTTGGAATTTTGATATCATTATCTAATCCTTGAATTGTTAATAATAATAATGGTAAATGATTGATGTCTGGATTTGAAATTTGAATATCATTATTTTCAATAGGAATTTCATCAATTGATAATAATTTATGAAATTGATTAATTAATTGAATAACTAATCTCTCTGCATTTTCATTACTCATACTAATTGTAAAACGACATAAAATTTTACCAATATAATGAATTAATAAAATATCATCATTATTGTTTAAAAATGTTAATAAAGTTGGAATAAATTTATTAGAAATTGAATCTGTATTATAAGTAATTGGTAATTTATTAAATAATGAAACTAATGAATTTAATAAAAGTTCAATTGGAACATTATTTGTTGATGAATTAAGTAAATTAATTAATCTTAGGGAAGATTTTTCAATTAATGAATTTGTTGATGAGAATAAGATAATATAATCAATCAAAATACATTGTTGTTTTAATGTAATGTCTTTTTCTAAGATTTTGGATAACAAATTATTAATTATACTGATTGTTTCATTTTCAAAATTTGATTTTTTAGAAATTTTAACAATTGCATTAATTAATTCAGTTTCTAATAATTTATTAAAATCAATTGAATTGTTTAATGAATTAGTTAATAAATTTTCACCTAATTTATTGATAAGTAAATCTGTTTCTTCAATGAAAAGTGGAGTTTCATTATCAGAAAGGATCAATTCAATAATTAATTGAATTGCTAATATTTGTAATGAAATTTCTAGATTTGATGAAGATAGTGAAACTTGTAAAATTGTGAAAATTTCATCCTTGAAAGGTATTAATTGATTATTGAATGATTTGAAATATGATAAAGCAATCAATAGGGAACGTTTATTCTTTGTTTCATTATATTCATTAGAAAATAGAGAATTTAAAGATTTTGATAAAATTTGTTGAGAATCTTGTTCATTAGAGGATATTAGGGATAATATAAGATAAGATTGTAAAAATTTTGAATTATTATTTGAAAATGTTAAATTTTTAGATAAATCATCGAAAATTAGTAATTTATCATCATATGATAAGTTCCAGGATAATGATTTAATTGTAATTAATGAATGATAAAATAAATTATCTGATTCATTTGAAGAATTTTCATAATATGATAAAATATTATCAATTGAAATTAAATTGATTAATTCTTGATTAAGGATATTATATTTAATTGTATTCCAAATTAACAGAAAATGATTATGCATTGTTTCAATTGAATAATTTTTAGAGACAATTGATAAAGTATTTAAGATATCTATTTTAACATTAATTGAAGAAGATGAGTTAAATTTTTCAATTAAATTGGGGAATAAATCATTTGCATATAGGTCGTTAGAGGATAATGAATTATTAAGTGAATCCTTGAGGGATGAAATTTTCAAATTTTGGATATCATTTGAAGATTTGAAAGAAATTGGATAATATCTAAACATTGTATCAAATAAAGGTTCAATAAATTTATCAATTAATAAATTTTTAGAGATTTTTTGTAATATTTGGAAAATCAGGAGTAAATTATTTGGATCTTTTTCATTAATTGAAATTTTCAGGAAACAATCAATTGCTAAATCATTTGAGAAATTATCAATATTATTAGGATTAATTAAGAAATTAACAATTTTCAAAGCAGATAATCTAATTGATTGTGAATGTAATTTCGGATTAAAATTATCAATAAATTGTTGGAAAATTTTATCAATATTTTCAATATTAAAATATTTCATATTAATAAGTGAATAAATTGAGGATAAAACATATTGAATGACATAAATATCTAATAATTTTGAAAAAAGAAAGTTAAGCAATACATCAATATCATTTGGAAATAATTTAGTTGAAGGTAAAGTGGTTAAAATTTGTGATAATAAATTAAAAGAAGATAATCTAATATTATCATTTGTTGAAGTAATATAAATTTGTAATGATTGAATTAAGTCAAGTAGTGATAATTTATTAAATTTTAATAAATCTGATAATTCATTGACAATGTGAGATTGAATTGATGGATCAGAAGAAGATATAAACTGATTAATTAGTTCTCTATGACCAGACATGTTTTTGCCCTTGAAAGAGGAATTAATGTTTGAAAATAGGTATTATTAAGCGATTCATGAAAATTTTGTTGATAAAGTGGATATACTGGATATTGATGATATAAATTACTGAAATAAAATACAAATGTTATAAAGTTATAGTATATAATAAGAGTTATAAGGATATAGATTAATCACTATTATTATTATTCTTCTTTTTACCAAAAGAGAAGAAACCTTTTTTCTTTTCAACTTGAACTTTACGTTCAGGAGCAGTATAAACACCTTGTTCAACATATTGATTATTATTATTATTACTAGAAGGATTATTATTAGTATAAATAGGTTGACCATATTCATCATATTGTACTTGTTGATTATTATAATTACTGATATTATTAAAATCATCTCTAACTCTCCAACCTAAAATATGAGATTCCAGTTGTTCATGATAAATTGGATCACCAGTAATTGAATATTCAAAACTACGAATTGTATCTAAAGGTCTTTCATCTCTTGATCTTGTAGGATTTGAAATATCAGGATTAATAATTTTAGAACCGAAAATATCAGTTAAAATACCATTACCAATTGAAGAATTTCTATTATGCATATTTGAATCTTCAAAAGGTTGAGCTTCATTAACAGCATCTAAAATTGGATCATGTAAATTTTGAGATCTAGTTTTCATTCTTTTCTCATCTTCATGAGTAATTTTAATATTTGATGATTTATCATCATTATTTTTTTTACCAAATAAACCCATTATAAAGTATTGATACTTAAAGAAGATAAGATAAAAAAAAACAAAATAAACAAATAATAAACAAACACCTACAATAAATATCAATAAGATCAGTATAGTATCATCATCCATAGGAATAATTAAAAAAAAAAAAAGAGAAAGTCTATTTTTAAAATTTACTAGGAGATCACGTGATAGTCACGTGACTTTGTTTTTTAATAATTTATTACGTAAGATATTGAATTAAATCCTTTTGATGATAAAAATAGAATTGGTAAAAGTAATGAAAGATTATATCTTTAAAAATTAAAAATAAATTATTATTCTTTAATTACGTAACCATCACGTGACACCATTATGTTGAGCCTCCAATATATTTGATAAAATAAAATTTCCCTTTCCCTTTCTCTTTTTCTTTTATTTACAATTAACCCTTTTAAGTAATATTATTGTTATATTAATAATAATCTGTTTCTATATATTCATTTTATTTCTTTTAAATAACAATTAATCTTTTCTTAATACTCTCTGTACCTTATTTACATTCGCTTATATTCTTTTATTTTACTTTTATTTCATTATGATGTTAAATTCAAGATCTAAAATTATCAATATTAATAATATCAACAATATCAATGCTTATAATATGACAGATAATAATTATAACAATCATAGAAATATCAATAAAGATACTTTAATAAAAAATATTTCATTAAAAGGTTCAAATACTTCACTTCAAGATACACTTATAAGTAATAACAACTCAATCACATCAAATACTTCAAATACATCGTCATTCTCATCATCATCTTCTAATTCTACCAATAAAAACTACATAATGATTAATAATTTACCATATCCAATTCAAATAAATTTTCCCGCTAAAATTTCTAAAACTTCTTCTTATAATCAATATGATACCCTGATTCAATTAATTGATAATTATATAGACTAAATTAAATTAAATTAAATTGTACATATACCTTTTATATACTTAATACATTTTTTATACACTCATTCATTCCATTATAATACTTAACTCTCCATCTTCATTATCCTCCTCTTCTTTATTATTACTTTCTTCATATCTATTATACAATGTAATTGTTTTATCATTTAATTCAATCTTAGATTCTTTCCTCATTATTAAATTCTTCCATAAATGATGTCCTTTACTTTTTTTACCATTATCTTCATTAGGAATATTCTTATCATCTTCATTTACTAATATAGTAGAAAATCTATTCTTATTTCTATTAATAAATGAATATTCTTCAGGTATTGAATTAACTTCATCCAGTGCTGATAAATTCTTCCAAATTTCATCCCTATTACTTTCATTATTATCTTCTTTTTTATCATTTTCATCTTTAAGACTTAATTTATCTTCAATATCTGATGATAAATGATGAAATTTTATTGATCGATGATTTCTTAAAATGCTGGATTTAACTGGTTTTAAATTAACTTCAATTGTCTTTAATTTAGTATCTTGCTGTGTTTTATTGTTAATTATTTCTAATAATTCCTTTGATAATCCATTATTGTTGTTATCTACCTCAGTATCTGTTGATTTCTTCGATTCATGATCCATATCATTTACCTCAATCACTGGTATAGTATAATTTTCATACTCTTCCTCTTCTTCCCCTTCTTCTTCTCCATCCTCATATCCACTATAATCATCATCATAGTCATACTCACCATATTCCTCCTCTTTATCATCCCCACCATCTTCATAATCATCCAATTCTAGACTTCTTGGTGCCTTATACTCATAATCATCCAACTCCAATCCTTTTGGTGCCTTATATTCATAATCCCCTTCCCCATCATCTCCATCATCATAACCAAATAAATTTCTATTAAATAATTCATCAGTTTCATCAATTTCTTCATAATTTATATAATTAACATCTTCATCAAAAACATTAACTTTCCTTGATCCAATTGATACATTATCCATACCTTTTTCCATACCTAAACTTTTCAAAAATTTATACCTTAAATTTTCATTCTCCTCTTTTTCAACTTGTTCATTACTTTTATAAAATTTAATTGATGATGTTCTATTCCTAAATGAAAATTGTGATGAATTTTCATCATCACTGGATTCTCCACTATATTCATCATCATTATTTCCTGGGAATGGTTCAAGTTTATTGGATTTTTCAATTATACTAACTTTACCAACTTTTTCACTTTCAATTAATGAAATTGGTGTATTAACTTCATTTGACCAATTATGTATAGATGTACCAATTATAGTCTCACTTGTTGGTAATAAACTACCTAATGATCGTTTCTTTTTAATGGATTTTGTATTATTATTCCCATTATTAGTATTATTATTCTTATTGTAAATACTTAAATCTGTTAATGAACTCTTATTTTTAAGGAAATTCCTTATTGTATTGAATTTCTTACTTGGTGATTTAGTTGGTGAGTTATTAGTTACATATACTGGTTGATGTAATTCAGACATGGTTTGTTTAAAGAAAGAAAGAATACATCTGTATATTTTCTGTTATCGATTATGAATGACATGTTGTTAAAAAATAAAAAATTACATTTTTTTTATCATGATTTCCTAATTAGGAAATTTAATTAATTTTGTTATTATTATTTGTATTTACTATTACTAAAATTCAAATTTTTATACAGTTATAAGTATAAATATATTGTATATGCATTAAGGATCTAAATTATTTCTTCTTTAACATAATTTGATAACCACCTAAACTTAATTTTTCATTACGTTCTAATATTGAATTAACTTTAGTTGTTAATCCTCGTATAATTTGATTAATACCATTTTCTTTATTTTCAAAGATAATCCATTTACTATTATCATCATCATTAATCTTTAAATAACCTTTAATTTCTTCATTTGAAATTAATGAACCAAGAATACCACAAATATCATCTTCATTTAATTCAAATCTTTTAGATAATTTTTTAATTGAATAATTTTTAATAATACCTGCATTAACATAAGCCCAAGTTTTCAATGATTGAAATTTACATAATTTAATTAACATTTCCTTTAATAATTCTAAACCATTTTCACCATTTTCATTAGTTGATGAGATACCTGGCATCATAACCCAAACTTTTAAATCACTTAAAATTTTAGAACTTTCAAACCAATTAAATTTAATTAATTTATGATATGCATCAAATATATAATCTCTTGTTTCCTCTGGTGGACCTTGGAAATATTGTCTTTCAGTATAATCTAAAATTCTTTTAAATGATCTTGAAGTATTTTTATTAATATTTTGTGATTGTAATTGTAATTCATTATTTAATAAATTATTTGCACCATTAGTTGAACTTTGATATGATTGTAATGCAATTAATGGTACTTCAATTAATAATGATGAAATATAATAAACAATATCAACTAATTCAATATTAACATGTGTATGAAATGGTACAAATTTACCATTTTCTGAAATATTATTAGTATTTAAACTATTATAATTATTAAATTGATTATTAACAGATGTATTATTAACATTATTATTAGTTTGATTATTTAAATTATTATTAAAATAAATTCTACCTTGACCTAATAAATCTCTTGTATGTTGACTTGTAACAACTTCATGTAAAATAATTTGAGTTTCTTCAATTAAACCTGAACGGAATGCTGCAAGACCTAATTGAACAATTGCACGATTAAATAAAACTTGAACACCTGGTTCAGATGTATGAATAGTTGCTTGAACATGAGTTAAATGTAAAATATCTCTTGCCTTAAAAAATTGATTAGTAATTGAATAATAATAAGATTGCATTAATGCAGCTCTCTTTCTATAAATTGATGATGAAATACCATTTGAATATTTATAAATATGAGAACATAATGAATCAATTAAATTATTAGTATTTAATTTATTTAAATTTTCATCAGTTTCACTTGAATTAATTTTTGGAATATTATTAATATTGTTGTTAGTATTATTCAATTCTGAGAATATAATTAATTTAATTGGTTTATAATAGATATTTTCTAATCTTTTAATAATTATACGATTAATTTGTTCACCTTC